>SMSQ01020193.1:79168-96467 GCA_019453375.1 Ctenoplectra terminalis | reverse complement strand
TCACGAATGGTACTGACATCGTCGCGTAAGTGAATTAAGTACCATTAATCCGAGACTTCTGAGTAAACCAAAAATGAATAATTTCATAAAAAAAAAAAAAGAAAAGAAAAGAAAAGATTAACTTTAAATACTTAAAATATTTAACTTAGGATAGTTATAATATGTATAATATTATATTATTTAGTGTAATATTTTATATTAATATTTACTAATTAAATATAATATTTAATTCATATTAATTCCTTCTTTTGTGAAATAACGAAACTGTACTGTAGAATAAATAATGAATTATTAAAGAAAATAGAAATAACTAAATGTACACATGTTAATGATTTTCTAACACGTTCAGCAATTACTCTACAGTCTAGCGAACAAAAATTTCAGTACCGTAGTCGTTAACGAACGAAGCCACACGCCCATCTGTTCAACGAAATAATTAGAAATGTTAAAACTGTTTAACCAGTTTTACACTTCGAAACCTTATTCTTCTATCTTAGGAATTACTTACAAATTTTCTATACTACTGTACTTACCAGTTTTTTTTTTTTTTTTTCTTATTTCTATTGATTTTTCCATTTTCTTTTCCGATCACGTAACATTTTATAAATATTTTGCGATACAAATTAATTCTTTAAGCAAAGATACATAAATTAAAAAATACTTATCACTGATTTCTTTTTCGTTTATAAACGAAGCTTCGATGTTACGAAAATTTATGTGCTCGAGCAAAATAGAGAGAAAAAAAAAAAAATACGTACCATCGTCAAAGAATCCATGAAAGACGACAAACTTGTTGTTCTGCGGAATAATTTTTGAGAGACCGTAGTATTTGTCTAGGAAGGCTAAGAACTTCTCCGAAGGTCTATCGATTGCCAGCTTCACGGGCCTAATATTCTCTTCCTAGAAATAAAAAACAGCGCTAAGTATTATTATCGTGAAATAACGTAGAAAATAGAAAAAAAGAATTGTATACTTCAGAAAATTAATTTTCACGCATCAAATAAAATTGGTCGTAATTATTTTTTATTCTTCTTACAAGACGTTTAAACGAATGAATCGTGCTGTAGAAAACAATTTAGTCGAGTTCAGTCACCTTCTGGGTTACCTTCGATCGTAAAACCCACGCATAATGACCTTTTGTCACGCTCGTCTTTAAGATCGTCCACTAATTTGCCACCGTACCTTATACGTTGCTACTTCTTATCGAGAAAGTGTCACGAAATCAAGTGTACAAGCATTTTCTCCTGGTGCTCGATATTATTTTTACCGCATTTATATGTAAAAAAAGAAAAAGAAAGAAAAAAAAGATATTAATCTAACTCGAAACTTCTATGCTGATAATTATTTTGATCAATACTTTCATTGAAATTAAATCTACCATTTTATTTCTTGAAAATTTAACTTAAAAGTTATTCAACATAGTAATAAAAAAATGAAAATAAATACACCGACAATGAGAAACTGAAAAAGAAAAGTTTTAGCAATTTAAAAACATATGAAACTATGTTTTTTAGCTATTTTTATTTCTATGCTTTTTAAAGTCCTAATAAAAATATAGATAAACTAGAAATCATATTTCAAATACTTTTTTATATTTTTCCTTCAATCTTCAAATTTCTTTTTCCTCTTTTAAGTTCTTAGAGTAATAGTAAAAAAAAAAAAAAACCAGGTTGAACGTTGGAAGAGGCGTGATCGAAAAAAAAGGCCAGTCATTACTCTGTTTAAGGTTCGGCTTTGTGTTCCGCAGTATACGTTCCGCTCTGCGTACTGTTCCAGCTAGACGGAAAAATAAGAAATCCTTCATTTAGACTGTGGTAACGGTACTGGAATAGTAACATGTTGCCTCTTGTATCATTCTAGCTAGGGCGCCTTTAATGCTTGTTGCTCTTGATTGTCGCCGGATAAAGATAAATAAAAATAAATAAAATAACCCGATATTTAATTCGGTGATTCACCACGTCTGTACTTTACAATAGTTACCCAATGAAAACACAGAATTCAGCAAATTCACCAAAAACAAGTTTAACACTAGAACTAACGACGATTTAACTTTTATCTATTTTACCAAAGAATTCGAATATATTATAAAATATTCGATTATACCAAAGAAGAAGAAAAAAAAGATACAGTGAAAATAAATATTTATTCATACTTGTTACAGAATAATGGGAAAAATTGTTAAAAGCAATTGTTAAAGTACCACTGTAACTTTAGAGAATTTATATGAAAAATTGCAAACCAGTAATTTTGACAACTTTAATAGTTCTAGCGTTAACCCTCTATGGGACCGTGTGACTTAAAAGTTACAAACTGACGTATCTATATTTGAAAAAATTAATTTTCTTCAGTTATCACTGCGCTATTAAATTTGATTACTGTGTTATTGATACCATCCACAGTAATTACCATCCACGATTCATCTACAGTAATTATTAATTAAAACATTTTAAAATCAAAGTGAAAAACTGTGATCAATCGTAATTTTTTCTCCGATAAGCAGACAAAATTCTAGCTATAGAGAGTTAAAGTCCGCAGGAACTGACGCAGCGTTGAACGCGTTGATGTGAAAAATTGTGTATTAAAATATTTTTCTTTAATCACACGATCCACCAGAGCAGATACCGACGGCGCCCTTTTACGACGCCAGAAACGTCTGTTATCGAAGCCACGGAAAGAACGGAAGTCTGGTAGTTGAAGGTATGCGAACGAATCTTTGAAAAACGAACACCACTCAGGAGGCTACGTGCCGCGTACAGAATTACTATCCACCCACACGCACAGGATGAGAATCGTGTCCAACGGTGTAAACGAGACATAATTACTTCCCGAGTAAAAGCAGAAAGGCGTCCCTCCGATCTCGATCTAAACCACTTCCATGGAAATCTTGCGCAAAAACCAGACTGTTCCTCGTTAAGTCGAGCGTTGTGAAACGTTGTCGTTTCGCAAATGTTCGCGGACAAACGAAATTGAACAGAATTAACTGGAACAACTGGAACAATAAAATCTACGTACGATCAAGGTCGATGCTGAATTCATATGTTTAAAAGCTTTAACAAAGGGAACGCATGAAGCGTAGCAGATTTTTATGAAATTTTACGGGTCGAAAATGAAAGTAATATTGAATATTAGGCGTAGACACTGAATGGTTGATGAGATATTTAACAATAAAGATTTAATTGATACGCTGGCTTAGTGAGAGCGATTAAAATGGACGATAGTATTGAAAGTAGCTGAGAAACGGAACATTTTGTAGTCCAGACGAGATCCAGACGTCTAAACCGCAAAGCTATCTCTTAGAATTATACTGTACGAGTGTTATTGTTATATAAAATATTTAAAAATTCAAAAAATTTCTTCAAAAAACTTGTATTTTGCGTCTTGGTTAATTCAGCAGTGATCAAAGTTCTACCGCGCCTCGGACAATTATCATGAGTCCTTCGGTAATTTACGTGCTACAGAATAATAAATAATGTTTTAATAATAAATAACGTAGTACTGTTTGAGTATTATATATCAAAGTTCTTTTTTCATCCTCAGAAAGGAATTCAAGGAAGACCGGGGCGAATCGGATAATTTTCTTTTGATCGTGGAAAAGTGATAGTAAAAATTTAGAAAGTTAACTTTTCATTATAAATTCGTAGTTAATACCCATTTTACTCGAAGATTAAAGAAAGTTTTTAAACATCTATTTTTTCACTGCATTCTTATTTCGATCCGATTCGTCTTCATCTACTTTAATGTAGAATAATACGCGTCGACTTGAATAGTTTTTTTTTTTATTTTTTTCAATACGGAGGAAGGATATAATTCGTATGCTAACGACAGATTCTATAGAATGTCTTGAAGCGGGTTAATAAGCTTTAATTACGGAAAAGTACCACACCGGCATGCAATCGTAATAGTTGAGCACCGCGTACGAGAGCACGAGGAGAATTCACGTGTCGCTAAGCCAACAGCACTTGCTGTGATTCAAAAAGAAGTGCAGCAACCATAACAGAACGAGGGAAAAGGTCTGGTTGTACGAGACACGAACCCCAATTCCTTGTCAGCCATTCTTTCCACCACTATTCTGTTCCCGTTAATTTACTAACGTTGGTTCTAAATTCAGCGTTACGTATATTATACGGTATGCAGACCATGTTCGTATACAATATTGTTTGAAGTTACTGTTGATAAAAAAAAGAAGCGAGGAAACGTTTCTTTCGCTTCTTCCATTCTTTTTATTCCCTAGTCTTTTACCTAGTTACTCACCATTTTAATACCGTGAACGCTGAATAACTAATGCCTTGAAATGTTATAAGAAACTTGAATTCTTTCAATAAAAAATAATCCTCAACGAGATTGAGGTATCATTCGTATCGTTACAAATATGAAACATAAATCAGAGAGACTTGTATTTTCAGTATTGACAATAAAAGAGAGTCTTATGAGTTTCACTTAGCTGTGATTTCCTTAAAAAATATAGATTTATTAAATATAAATAAAAATATAGAATGGAAAAATATAGAAAAAACATAAATCTATATTTTTTGTAATTCAGAATTTACATAAATCTATATTTTTTATAATTCGGAAGTTACGTAAATCTGTATTTTTTCCAACTCACGAGTTGCATGAATTTAAAAGCCATATAAATCTACATTCTTTTGTAACTCGGAAATCACCATAAATCTACATTTTTCAACTCCTGAGTCGCACTACGCTACAGAGAGCCGATTGATCAATTGCACAGGCACTTACGCAGAGCATGTACTCATAGAGAATATTGCCAAGGCCCATGCGTTGCCGTGACTCGTGCACGTAGAAGTCCAGAACGCATCTCGGCTTCAGCTGATAATGAGCGCCCGTCTCGTCGAACATGAAGAGGTTCTTCGATCCGGTCTTCAACAGTCCCACCACGCTGCCCAGTCCGCTGTAAAATCGAAGCAAGGTTGTAACATTATGCGATGATGATTCACGGTTGTGGTCCACGCGAGATTTGCATCGTTAGACGTAGATAGAGCGGTGCAAAGCTTGAGATACGGTTTGCCGCATCTGCTCACGGATCAGTTACTCGAGGAACTTCGTGACGGAGCTAAAAACTGCACCGCTCGGTTTGTCACTGTGCTGTTTTTGGGGTATTTCCTGGCAATCCTGGCAAAATTGCTATTTGTGATTCGTAGACCAGGTGTCCATTGAGTAACGCGGTACTTAAATTCTACCGAACCTTAAAAAACTTACGCTAATCGTGTAATAATTAGCGGAGAGTCGCAAAAATCCATTTACGATATTTTGTATTTTCCATTTGATACTAAATTGTATGTAACTTAATATTGTAAATTGAAGCTTGATGTTTAACACTAAACTGACCGATTAAAGCAGACCTATCCGTATCCGAAGAAATAAAAACGATAGGTATTCTGAAAAATATATAACGTAAGAACAAATCTTTAGCTATATTTTTCACAGAAAATCAGGAAGAATTTCTCGAATTGAATCGTTATAAATTTATGGAATTTTTATGAGAAATTTTTACCGTTCGGTCATTTTTACCGTTTCGGTGTTAAGTTTTAGCGTTAAGATTAAATTAATTTATTGCGAGACTTTTTGTAACATTATGCGGGAGATCTACCGATTTTTAAACGTAATACATTTTATGAAAGCAAGAAATTTGCAAATAGAAATAACCAACGATTAATTTATTATTTCTTATTTAATAAATTAACTTCACGGTAGAAGAGTTTAGGAAATATATTGCTCATTCAAAAGTTCAAAGCATGGGTGGGAATTC
Source organism: Ctenoplectra terminalis (assembly GCA_019453375.1). Lineage (NCBI taxonomy): Eukaryota > Metazoa > Arthropoda > Insecta > Hymenoptera > Apidae > Ctenoplectra > Ctenoplectra terminalis. Next base: position 90,697 of record SMSQ01020193.1, on the reverse strand, counting down.
ACGGAGGGTAGTTTTCCAGGGTTAATTAAAATTCCAAGAATTTCGCACGCTATCTCGTTTCCTCGTCTATTACCAATATCCACGATCCAACATTAATATAATAAATCATGTAACCTAAGCCAAGGCGATTGTATCGCGGTTAAACTGGCTTCGTCAGGAAAATGGGAATTCGAGCACCTACTTTCAGTAATTAATAGCGTACATAGCAATAGAATGGCGTGAGTAATATCTTCAGAGCTTTACGGGCCGGCCATTGTTTCGGTGCATACGCAACGATACCAATAACAATTTTTATCAACGATGAGAGTAAGAGGAAACGTGATTCAATGAACTCCAAGGGTTTAATTTACATAACTATGTCCCAAAAATTAGGAATCATCAAATATATATCCTTTTCATTCGAACTAAAGACAACATTAAATACACAGTTAATTTCCATAAGTTTGAAACTTAAAATCAGAGATATCGTGTATAATAAATTTATCTTATGCAAAGTCACATTTTTCCTGATTTTTTTTCTCCGTACGATTTCTCGGATAAACAAAAAAAGATTTTTTATCGTACCCGTTGAAATGATCTCAATTCCGGTTAACTCACAACTAAAAAAAGAAGAAAAACCTTAGGGTTATACGTAAAAAAAAAGAACTCAAGGTTACATTAAAAATTTGAACAAGAAAATTAAAAAAGGAAATTATCTTGAAAACTTGATCAAAAAATAATAATAAAAAATAAATCATAATCATCTTAGGCGCATCTTTAAACTATATAATGCGATACAAAAATTGTTAGAGTCAGTGGATTAACATTTTGACGTCTGCAAATTTCATATTAGCATAAAGTTCGTACTGTAACTATAATATACTCATTAAGAGGAAAGTGTTGAAGCTACCATGAATTAAACTTCATAATATGAAAGAATGAAGCCCAGAAACTTCATTAAAGTGTGATTCATTAAAAGACAGACGTAAAATCCGAAATTCTCAAATAATTTGTGTAATACCGAATAATAATATAGTTACATTTACGCGATAACGATGAATTACTGGCTAGAAAACGTGTAGAGTACGTGACAACAGTCGTCAAAGCGTTAACAACAAAACTATTTAAAGCGTCCGTGATACGTGATTCAGCCTGTACAGCGGAAGGATTCTGCGAGGATATGAAAGCTGGATTTCTGCAGGGAAGGCGACACCAGACGTATCGATCCACCGCCCATTTTGCACGCCACGAAACCCCTTATCCTAGAAAATACAGCTTCCTTTCCGACCACTGCTCTGCGCTCAGGTTGCGCTTTTCAAGAGGGTCTTCATCGTTTACCCACGCTTTTGCGGAAGCAATTAGATCAAGCAATTTACCGGAGCACGAATATTTCATGTTTTTCAAGCCGTACTTTTCGTCCGACTGCGATAATTCTCCACTTTTCACCGGTTCTTTTGCGCTATTTTTTTTTTTATTCCGTAACGCGGTTTTCTTAACGAACCTTACATTTTTTTCTTCTTTTTATTTAAAGAAAACGAGGAAGTATGAACAAAAACATCTGAAATGTGGAAATAATGGAAGAGAAGGATTAAAATTGTTTGCAAGAGACTGGTTCAGAAAAGAAAGAAACTTTTCAATTTTTTTCTTCTTTCTTGCGACAAAGAATTATTACTTAACGCAATGATAATTCTTTTGTAATTATTATAGATTAGTTTTTATTCGAGGAAAATATAAGTTTCAAAAATATCGAATTTGGAATGTAATAGCGAGGAATATTTAATATCAAAAGGATCGCTTAGAAAAGTATAATTATTGAAAATGCAAGATTAGTTTGAGGAGGAGAAAAATATTGCTAGATATTTAATTAATATAGACCAAGTTGAGATAATTAACTGTGAAAAAAGGTTTTAAAAACTTACTTGTTAGCTTCATTGTCCACTAATAGATAAACTACATGATCCGTGTCTCGAAGTTTTAGGGCACTGGTTATTGACTTGTTCAGACCTTGAGCCCTGGCAGAAGCCTCGCCCATGTCGTCGAGAACTCTGCTCAGCTGCCTCTGACATTCACTGAAACGAGTAAATTTTTTCAATTTATAACACAGACTTATTAAAAGATCGCTGTTTATTTAATTTAAGTAATTTTCTTACACAGCTCGTATCGTTGTTCGAGAAAAACAACGACTCAACTGCAGAGCAATTTTTCAAAAATTAAAAGAAACCAGTTTTATTTAATCATACCTGTAACTGAATAATAATAAAAAAAAATAGCTGATAAGATAAAAGCATAATTTATAATTTATAATTATTACTTTAAACGCTGTTACGGTCTTCTAATTCTTTTCGACACAATCAAGCTCTCGTTTCGCTAAAAGAGCTCCTAGTTCTGAGAAAAATGTATCTTCAGCATAAAACTAAAACTAGAAAACTCGCGTATTAACAATAGACTCTTCGCATTGTTCTCAGAGTTGGGAAATTTTTTAAATAAAAAAGGAAACACGATTGGGTAAAAATGACCCAAGTGATGGGGTTAAACTGTTTTATTGGAAGAATTAGGTGTTTCTGAAACCCAGTGACGCATGTTACCCAAAATATTTCTATTTTAGACTTTTGTCAATATTGTTCCGAACCAGTGACACGTTAATTTATTTTTTAAATTAACGATTTTATAAAATGTCAACGGGTTTAAAACTAAGACATTTTTCCTTTTTTCTTTTAATTTTAAGGCATAATAGGAGAAAAAAGGCAGTCTGCTTATAATACGACCTCGATTTCGGAATTATTCGTTTTAACGTAGTCGAAAGGTGTGGTTTACAACTCAAATAGCACGAAACAACTGCTCCACTTTCGACTCTCTTTTCTCTTGTCTTTTCTCTCGCGTTATCGCTTTATTTCGTTTACCTCTAGCGACCCAGGACTGCTATTTTTCCTTTCACCGCGCAATTCGACTTATCTGTTAAGATTCGCAATCTTCCGAAGGATCGAAGATATTTTAGAAAGTTGTAACGTAATTTGAAATCCGATTTCGAAACGAATATTTATTATAAATATCAGATAATAATTAAGTATCTCAAGACTCGCGTACCGAACCGTCGTTTCTTTATCAACGATGATGAACGGATAATGCTTGTCTGACTAATTTTTATTCCTGAAATAACAAAAATCGTTTTCTTCCCAGACTAATTCTATTTTCGCAGAACAGATCGTTCCTAAGCACGAGAGATAATAAAATTTCCATTTTTCGTTCCGCTTATGGTTGACCCTTAACCTCGCAAGAGAAAGCAGATTACTTATCGGAGAAAAAGTAATTTTGGAATATTGTCAAAAGATAAATCATTTTACTCGCTCTTTAGTCTCTATCGTTTAAAAAAAAAACTACTTTTGGAAAGTGTCCAAATTATGGTAATAATATCTTTTCTGGTGCCAAGAAGCGTGATCCATAACATGAAGTGTTTTAAATAAATGTAGCTGAAAAAAAAGAAAAAAAAGAAAAAAAGTAATAATAAATATATACAAAAAAATGAAACAGTTATCTTTCAAAATTATTGCGAAGAATATTGTTCCAATTGAAATAAAAACCGGAACATTCAATTTTTTGATCTTCGCGTTGTTAACGATAAACGCTTTAAGTCTCGAACAAAAGTTATAATAAAAGAAATTAGATGGAACATTTTCTTTTATCATTTAACGCTAACTGCTACATTTATTTCCACTTTGTTAGTTTAGAAAATACCGTTGCGCGATTAACGATTACACACATTGTTGGTCGGTTTCATCACTCAATTACGACACAATAGGCTCCGTTCAATATCTTTTTCTTTCGAACACGGTGATTCGTAAATCGATTACACAATCTGATTATACTTCGAACGATCCGAAAGTAGCGTCTGAGTCAGCGAGAATCAACCGCGTTATTTGTTTTCTCATTCCAAGCGCTTGAAAGTACAGGAAACTGGAAATCGTGTGAAGTACCAATTGCACGTTCCACGTGTCGATTTGCGTAAATAAAAGACAATTTGAAATGATAATAGCGGCTCGTTTCTGTCCGTGACACGAAGCCGTGTACACCTTAACTTTTCCTTATCCTTGATTATTATGAAGCATTTCGGGCAACGAAATCGATCATTATATTACCGTGTACCATAAGTTAATGCGTTATAAGATCCGACCCAATTCCAGCACTGGAATCGAGCCAATACGCTATTTTGCAATGCAAATATCGATCGATTATCCTAACAACGCTACATCCATACGTTGAAACGAACGATGATGGATCATCGAACGCCACGTGATCGCTCAAACCTGCCGGAAGCCACCACGTGCTCCTGAGGACACGCGTAAGCGACCTCGGAGTTAAGACACGATCATCGATCGCGTTTAAGGGAACTTAGAATTGGAAAAGAAATTCATAAATATTCATTTTATTTCGTTATTAATTTTATGAACACAATATTTTCCTAATAATTCGTTGCAATTTTTTTTTTTAACCCTTTGCACTCCGTACGATTCTTTATCACCGAAGAAAAGTTTTATTTTGAACGGAAAAAATACTTGTTTTTATTCATTTTACAAATTTACACTTTCATAAACGAAACATAAATTTTTAATTTTGTAAATTATCATGGTGCGATATCTTTGGTAATTGAGCGTAATCGTGTTGAAAACAGAATGTAGCGGAGCCAAAGGAGCGCTAAGGGTTAATTCTTAGCACTATCTAACCCTTTATAGTCCGAATTCTATTTATCAGAGAAAAGAACTATGATTGATTACAGTGTCTTACCTCGATTGCAAAATTTTTTAAGTAATAATTCCTATAGATTGATTGCGGTATCATTGCAGTAATACAGTAACAAAATTGAATAATAGAGCGAAAACTAAATGAGATAAAGTTTAAAAAATATAAATACATGAGTACGTAACTCTTAAGTCGCATCGCGCTATAGAGTGTTAATCGGATATTTCAATAATATAAATTGATTAGAAGAGTTGTTACGTTTCAGTGTTATTTTTAGAAAACAAATTCCTCCTGTTTTTAGTGAAAATACTCTGGTATTTAGATGATTTTCAATTTAATTTACGATTTGATTATCAAACAGTTTCGGTGATTACGATTGTAGCTTTTTTTTTTGTCGTTCTTTATTAAGATATTTAAGTTCCAGTGAATCGAAATTTTTTACGTTCAAGAATTACTCAGACGATACACTATTGAAATTAACATCGCACAAATGTTTCTCTGTTTGATTAAAAGACAAATAATCCTCTAGAATATTTCCCGCTCCATCGCGATATGTTTACAATTTATTTTCCAATTATCATCGAACCGTGCAAGCAACTTCAACCGATTGTCATCGGTCCTCTCGAATCTCTTTACACGATATTGAAATCGTGAAATATGCAAAACAGTTCCGAGCAAATACAAAATAGTTTCTTCTATTTGCAAGAGTCCTCTTACCGGACGGAAGTCAAGGAACTCGTTAAAATATTTTCTAGCAAACAAAGCTAAACGACTCTCGGAATAATCTTAAATCCACGCCGATAAACGTCGGACGTTTATCGAAGATGCTAAACGTGGTCGCGCGTATTAAGGCTGTCGTTGAAGTTTTATCGTCAATATTTCATCGTACCGAGTACGAGTCGCAGCGGCTTGTATCAATTAGCCTTTAGTCCGAGTCTCGTCCTGGAACATCGTTAGAAACCAGTAAAACGTGAAACACACCGGAGCAATTCGATAAAAAGTATTTAAAAAAAAAAAAAAGAAAGAAAGAAAGAAAGAAACGAGAGAAGTATTCAATGCTGCTTTCACGAGAAAAAGAAAATCGTTTTCATGAATATGTAATCGAAAACGTGAATTATTACGATGATACGCGTCGTGAAATTGTAGCACTCGTTTTCTAAAGTCTGTTATGAAAATGCGTGACTAGAAGAAATTCTTTACCATCGTTAAATGAATTTACTTCTAATTAATTTTGAATATTAACACTTGAATTATTAAAGTGATCGATGTTGAGCAGTTCGTATTTTCTCATAGAAATTTTATTTCACTTCGATGCATTTTTGAAAGTTTATCCTAACTTTCTGTCTAAAATATTCATAAAGATTTATTTACAGGATAAGTTGCGGAGTGATAAACGCACTTAAAAAAAAAAAATCATTATACAATTAGCATCTGAGCTAGAACAATATATTTGTTGAAATAAATACACGCGAATTTGTAACATTAATATTAATATTTATAATATTCAGTATACTGGTAAAAACAACTGCAAAACGAAACATTTCCTACACCGAATCGAGTCAATTCTAATTTAATAATAATAAACACCACATCTTCAATTTTAATTTCTCTAATATAAATAAATACACTTCATTCGTCAATAGTTCTAACATAAAAAAAAGTATTGCAAGTTACGTTTTAAATGAAGAAATAATACAAGCGTTGAAATGTAAATTAAAACGCTACGAAGACCCATGGTACCATAATGGCGCCTAGTGAGCGTCAACTGGTAATGGCCGACGACGCCATAATGGCGTTAACTTTTTTTAACGCCAGATTCGAATCATTCTATTATCAACTCTTCACTGTTAACTATTTGAAAATTAATTTTATGTGTTATTTTGAGGATCAACAATGTAAAACAATACGAATTTCCTGGCGTTAAGAACAGCTAGAAATTAGCCGATCGTCAGGGTGTTAAGTTTCATACGGTTCTATTGTTATCGATCGAATATTTTTGTTAGGTAAGCCTCGATAATTATCCTCTTGAAGCGCTAAGCCGTGATTACGAGTGTCTATTACTTTGCTGATATAACACACTTTACACGAACAATAGAGGCAACATTTAAATTGGCACGATGAAGTGTCGTGCGATGATGGAGGGATNAAAGAAAGAAAGAAAGAAAGAAACGAGAGAAGTATTCAATGCTGCTTTCACGAGAAAAAGAAAATCGTTTTCATGAATATGTAATCGAAAACGTGAATTATTACGATGATACGCGTCGTGAAATTGTAGCACTCGTTTTCTAAAGTCTGTTATGAAAATGCGTGACTAGAAGAAATTCTTTACCATCGTTAAATGAATTTACTTCTAATTAATTTTGAATATTAACACTTGAATTATTAAAGTGATCGATGTTGAGCAGTTCGTATTTTCTCATAGAAATTTTATTTCACTTCGATGCATTTTTGAAAGTTTATCCTAACTTTCTGTCTAAAATATTCATAAAGATTTATTTACAGGATAAGTTGCGGAGTGATAAACGCACTTAAAAAAAAAAAATCATTATACAATTAGCATCTGAGCTAGAACAATATATTTGTTGAAATAAATACACGCGAATTTGTAACATTAATATTAATATTTATAATATTCAGTATACTGGTAAAAACAACTGCAAAACGAAACATTTCCTACACCGAATCGAGTCAATTCTAATTTAATAATAATAAACACCACATCTTCAATTTTAATTTCTCTAATATAAATAAATACACTTCATTCGTCAATAGTTCTAACATAAAAAAAAGTATTGCAAGTTACGTTTTAAATGAAGAAATAATACAAGCGTTGAAATGTAAATTAAAACGCTACGAAGACCCATGGTACCATAATGGCGCCTAGTGAGCGTCAACTGGTAATGGCCGACGACGCCATAATGGCGTTAACTTTTTTTAACGCCAGATTCGAATCATTCTATTATCAACTCTTCACTGTTAACTATTTGAAAATTAATTTTATGTGTTATTTTGAGGATCAACAATGTAAAACAATACGAATTTCCTGGCGTTAAGAACAGCTAGAAATTAGCCGATCGTCAGGGTGTTAAGTTTCATACGGTTCTATTGTTATCGATCGAATATTTTTGTTAGGTAAGCCTCGATAATTATCCTCTTGAAGCGCTAAGCCGTGATTACGAGTGTCTATTACTTTGCTGATATAACACACTTTACACGAACAATAGAGGCAACATTTAAATTGGCACGATGAAGTGTCGTGCGATGATGGAGGGATCGCTAACTATGCGGAATGAAACTACACGGGATTTGCAGGGAGGAAATCATCGTTTGAAGCATCGTTTGTTCTGATTTTATTCCTAGATTTTAGTACGTGGAATTTTATAAAAATTTCTTCTATCGCGACCTTGTGAAATATATTTGGAAACTTTAAATTTGATAATGGAAGAGAAAAGTGATTTGAAATATAATTACGGTAGACCGAGGCGAATCGGATCGTTTTCTTTTGTCAGTGAAAAGAATAATACTCGATATTTGGAAAGTTAACTTTTTATTATAAATTCGTAATTAATTCGTGATTAATTCGTGATTAATTCGTAAAAATTTGTTTAAACTTAAAACTCTTTCTTTTGATGGAATTCTTATTTTGATCCGATTGATGTATCTCATAAAGAAAATATTGTTACAAAAATAGCTGGTTAAATGGATCATTAGGTGAATCTATATTTTAAGACTGCTATATTAAAACCCACCGCGTTTACTTTTCACGATCTACGGAATATGTGTTTCAAGTTATCTAGGTTAATGTTATGGGCGATCCTCGCTGGGGATACATATACAAGTTCGACGAAGGATCAAGGTGATCGAGGAAGTCGATTTATCGCTTGTTCCCGTTCGATGGAACGCGTGGATGTTACTTGCTCTCTTTGCCATGATAATTCAGCGAATTATAAGATAAGACGTCGAAGAATCTTGCAAGTATTTGATTGGAATGCTTCGACAACGTTAAAACATCCGCTGACCACGGAACGCGAGTAAATTTATACAAAACTTGCACAAAACTTACACAAAACTTATATAAAATTTACGAAAAATTTACGGGAAATTCAACACAGCAGATTCAATATTTTTGTAAAAAATTATAAATTCTATTTCCAGTATTAACCACGAACCTGTGTAACAGTATTGTAAATCTACAAACCACCGACTCTAATGTCGAAAGTTCTACAATTTAATAATCCCAGAATCTTTATCGTTACATCTATTTTTTACTCTGTGAATTAGATATGAAAGTGTAATTTGTAATTTACGTTGATGATAAACAGTCTGTTAGACAATACAATTTTTCCATATTCCTAAAACGCATAAGCTATAGGAAGTATAGTGTATTAGAAAAACCCGATTCTTATTTATCTTTCACATCAGAATCATGTAATAGGGGAACAGGGCGAATAATTACGGCAATATTTCATCATCGACTTCCGCAACCGCTGCGACTCACCGTTCAAGAATGTAAGCGTGCAAACAGCACTCTGGCTCAAGAAATTCAATTCTAACATCAAACATTCTGGTGTTGGCAAATCGAACACTCAAACGTTACAAAATACGAAAACTGAAAATTTATGTCCATAGGATTATTCGTAATTAGGCACACGCGAGACTGATTTCCGCGGTGTGTCTAACGCGAACGAAGCTTAGGGGACCAGGTGTAATTTGTTTTCGAGCGCATTATTTTCAGCTGCTCGGTAACCCTGTTCTGAACACCCACGCTACGAAGGAATAAAACGATCGAGACTTGGGGGAGACAAAGCGCGTGAAACCGGTATGTTTCCTATATTTAAGGTAATCTGTTCGACTCGATATTTTATTCAATACTTACCGGCGATCAAGGGATGTCTATTTGTGCGAAGGAAATTAAAACGATTGGTATTCGAGAAAATAGGCAACGCAAGGGAAAATCAGAAGAAATTACCGAAAGCTTTTTATTAATATCTCGGAAATTAATAATTGACCGGAGCTAAAATTTTGTATCAAGGTTCTGTACCCTCTCCCTTCCCTTTTCTGAAAATTTCGTATCGATTGACCACTGGGGTCTCGCGGAAGTTTATCCATTTCACGTGGATAAAGGTTCATTTTTTCATTCTGTATTATTATTATTTTTTTTTCAAGTATCATTTTAGGTTCTTTGGTACAAGTATATACTTTAATTACAGATAGTTATATATAATATTCGAATACTATTTTTCAACATGTAACTTGTAACATTGTCTTAATTTTTTATAGAATGATTTTAAGACGACCAGGTTAGGTCTTACTAAACTTTCGAAATATGAATCGCGCATAAAGATATCTGACAATATTTAAGCAGAATTTTTATAAGACACAACTTGTAATATTATCTGAACTTTTTGCACGAGATAATTTTAAGACGCTTAGATTAGGTCGTAAGACCTGCGAACTTAAAATGGACGTCGATTAAGATGCGTGCTGTTTGGTTAATACAAAAATTAACGCGCGATTAAAAAATTGTTCCAACAAAACATTTCGGTATGAAATAATTTCGTATCGATTAAACAATCGATACATCCTATTGCAAACATTCTCGCATAAAAATATCCGCAAGAATTCGAGCCACGCCAACGCGTGTATCTGTTTCATTGACATTTACTTTCGCCATCGATTTACCGGTAATACCGGCCAATGTGACAGTGGTCAATGCGCTGAAACGTGTCGGGATATAGTTTATTTATGTACGTAGCACGAGGGAGAACCGATTATGCTTCGGGAAGTCATCGAGACGCAAGAATTACTTCAAATGACTATGCCCGGTGTCATCGACGCCAAGTGAAAGTACCATGCATGTTCCATATTACGATATAACCTTGAAGATGACGACCGCGATAAATAACCTCTTATGGTGTGTTGATTTTTCTCACTGCCATCGCTTCGAGTTCTTACTCGCGAATAATTTGAAAAAAATTTGTTACACGCTCCATGCATAAGCGTATATTTATAACTTACCTTTCGGCACGTTTTGAATATCAAATTTTAGTCGCTTATTATTTGTTTTTTTAGACATACTTTAACACAGAAACGTAACAGTAAAAAAGGTTAATTGTAAAAAAAATACGAACAGAAGCGGAAAAAACGAAAAAAACAAAAAAAAATGATGAAAAAATGAAGAAAAAATGAGAAAAAACGAGTTAACCCATCGACTGCCAGGCATATTTAGAGCGTCCAAGGTTTTATTTTAAAGAATACATAAAATTTTACAAAATATATTAAGCTACCGATATAATATTGTAATGTCATTTACAGTAATTTTTATTGAAAAAGAAAAAAACACACCAATAATTCTTAACTCGAACGGTCATTTATAATTAATCTAAAATTGCAGCACTACGAGATATCTCGTAGTTGGCAGTCAATGGGTTAAAGAGTAAAATAATAATAACAGATGTACTCACTTTAATTCGCGACGATCACCTCTGAAGTCTTCTGGGATAAGGGTATGCGTGACCTTGTTGATCTTTCTGGGTAAGAGTTTATTTACGTTGAACTTGAACTCCATCTCGATGACCAGTTTTTCACCGCCTTCGTTTCACCTACGTCGACGCGCAAATACGCTCGAAGAACGATCCTTAACCTTTCGACGATCTTGTCACTTCACCCGACGTACCACCTTCCAGCTTTTTTTTTTCGAAACCGTCTCCAACTCGATTGTCCTGAATATGGCGGTCAATGGCATCCACCGAAACAACTTCACTGCGCGTTTTCCGGGGGAATCGTGATGTTTTTTCTTTTTTTTTTTTTTTTTTT
>SMSQ01020193.1:56570-78493 GCA_019453375.1 Ctenoplectra terminalis | reverse complement strand
TTTTTTTTTTTTTTTTTTTCCTTTTCTTTTCTTTTCTTTTCTTTTCTTTTAACCTCGCGTCGACAACTTTTTACGTCACAGAGAAATTAACCACCGAACGATTCGATCGTTCGATATCCGTGACTGGCCGTTGTCACACGAATTCCCTCGATGTCACGTGGCTCTACGCTACGATGACTTCTATTTCTGTTTCTCGATGTCACCGTTTCGTGTTCCTCTCATACACAGAGTTAAATCTTGGAATCGTATTTCCGATAGCGCAACAGCGATTTGCCCCTTCGACGCGATGACAAACACTGCGTACGAGACTGCACACGACTCCTCAAATCGATCGGTCCCGCACGGACACCTGATTTACTCCGCGGTTCGAAGCCGACTGATATCCATAGCTGCTACGATGTCTGCTTTTTAGGAACGACCAATAAGTTGCGAGAGAAGTTATGCGATGCGAACTGTTGTTACCTTTGATAATTTGACGGTTAAACCGATGCGACGGTAAAATGTATGAAAATGGGTCGGAAAGTTGGGAATCGGTATCTGTTTTTCTTTTTTTTTTTTTTCGACGAACGATTGCGGAGCAAAGATATTCGACGATACGATTAAGAGAAATTTAATAATCACACAGCGTTTCACCTGACGGATCGCTAGAAGTCTTACAGTTTACTGGCGAGCGGTACGTTCAATTTTTTCCTGAAAGCCGCGAGTCGCGCCGAGATGCGCGCGCAACCGGGTGCCGTGAAGCGTGATGAGATGTTGTTGCGCATGCGTCAGGATTCTTCTTTTTCAGAAAAATTATTGGAACTGTTTTTTTATCGAATTGATTTAACAGCGCGACTATTAGTAGTACCTTATCGGGGACTCGTGATTAAAGTGTGTAAAAAAAAAAAAATGAGGAATCGCGTTTATGGAGTTATTTATGAATCTGTATTTTGAAAAAAAAAATTATAAGTTAGAAAAGACGATACTTGTTAACATACCTGTTGCTTTATCGTTTTAAGTTTCTGAAATTAAATTAATACCGTTGCATCAGCTTCTGTTTATCGCAGTTTCGTTATCTGTTGTTTCACAAAACGATTCTCTTTGTGAACACTAGATGTCGATAAAACACTATCGGTTTAGCGTCTCCACAAAATATTGCAGACTTCAGGCGTAAAGTAATGGATCGATAATAGTTGAATTTTATTTTTATGCGAATCGAATGCCAAATTAGATACACATAGAGTGTGTTATCGATAGAAGATACCTGAAATTAAAATATCGATTAATTAGATTCTTTCATAAAATTTTAGCATAACGTTTGAAAGTTGAAATTCGAAACTAAGAAATTTGCAACATTAAGGAAGTTCGTTATCTCGTCTCGATGTAATTAACAACTTTCAAAAGTTTCTAAATTCTAACGATCGATATCGAAGCGCAATGCACGCTTTTAATCTTGAGATGTAACTAGAAAATATAATATGCTTTCGGTAAAAAAAAAAAAAAAAAAAAACATGCTTTTATATCTCAAGCATTCAATGATTTACAGAAATAAATTATTTTTTACCAGATATCAGCTTTTCCGATATGCGCTCCTTTTTTTTTTTTGTTCGTTTAATAAAATGTCGTTTCAACCATGAAATTTTGCTGCTACCTCCCATGGATGTAGCACGTTTACTAATCGACTATGGAGATACATCGTGCAAAATTTGCGCGCGCACCTATGGTTGTGGTCCATGGTGGAAACTATATAGGACAACCTGTCTCTCAAATGTGATGTCATAAAACAAATCTACTTAGAAATCAAGGTGCCTGTATTAGCTTAACATAACATGAATACTAGCGAAGCTTAAATTGAGAAATCAAATTTCATGGAATATAATAATAGATACGTACGAACAAACATTAACAGTAAGAGTTTCTTCATTTTATTTCGAATACAATGACTCGATATCGTAAATGTAAAAATCCATCGTATATCGTGAACACAGAAATTATTATTCATCAAGTTTCATTCTTATAAATCATAATTTATTTATTTATTTATTTAAGTTTCCTATATACTTACGATATCCTAAATAATTAATTTATCTTATAACAAATATAACTAATTGATCGTAATTGCTTGCGGTCGATTGTAATTTTAAATTTCTAATCTCCGAGAAAAGAAAAAAAAAAAAGAGGTATTGCACGCAACGAATTAAATGCAGCAAACACAAATTGCAAGGATAATACTCGTATAGCAAAATAGTTGGCAACCGTCCAAGTTGAAGAACGTAGGCTGGCACCGGGTATACGTACACCGCAATTAATTGTATTCGACAGCCCGTTTGCATACGGCAAAGATTGTTAAAGGAAGAGAATTTTAAGATAAACAAAAGCGTAATAGCATTTGTAAATTCCATCTCAAGGTTCTCGTACGTCATGTGAACTTATTCAAATTTATATTCGTATAGAAAATATATGTGTAAAAAGGATCTCTGCATTGGACATAACGGATTGAAAAAATCATATCTACCGTTCACAAGTTATTATCAACTTCAAACAACGGAGTAAAATTTTTCTTCTATCACTATTAACAGACTTGTTCGCACAATCTACGATTTGTTAATTATTACTGTAACATTCGTTTAACGTTGCGATAAGTTATTCGCGCGACAAAGTTTTTTTTTTTTTCGAGGTTCCTTCCTCTCGGTTCGACCCTGGCAAGAAGGATGCGCGTAAAGCATCATCTTTGGTGATCACCTCCCAGAAGCTGAGCGGGAAAAAAAATATATTTTATAAAGCACGCCTGCACATATCGACGATACGTGATTCGTTTATGAACGGCTTGTTAATAAGCCTCGTAAGCACCTCGTGTTCCATCACACCTATATAAACTACTACTAGCCATCAACGAGGGTTTAGTTAACCGATTACTTTAATCGCGTGTGCAGAGCTGTTTGTTTTATTTCGTGGTACCAAAAGGACTATGATATTCCTATGGTGTTCCTAAAGGTAAAACAAAATTCGTTCGAGAAATTCACCTAAAATATTGTAACACCTTAATAGCCGTATGTATACAGATATATAAAAACGAATTTCATTGATATGTAGTTAAAGATTGAAGTATTTGAATCACCGTTTGTTAAAAGTATTACAATTGATATAAGTGAATGTATATTTAAAATGATTTAATTACGTATGTAAATGAACTGCTTTGGAATCCTGTAAGAGATATCTTACGAGTAAAGGACAGTTTTGATTCGGACCCACGTGCGTTCCTCTGATATTATTGGAATGTACGAATGTTTAATAAAATCTGGCTCCGTTTCTTCGTCCCATTGGTACGAGATAGCCGAAAAGTATGAAGAGTTGACGTGTTGATAGCTGGTAACGCTACACAGTTAACAGGTGATAATATACACATACGTAAATAAAAGTGAAATATGTCTGTTGGGGATGAAAAGGTTTACGTGACTCTTGATGCAAGGTATGACGTATTCTAAGTACATTATGGACTTTGAGCAAATCTTGAGTGATCCACACGAATCTGGTGGGAGCGGATGCTTAAATAGCCTGAATCTCTATGGGTACGCCAGAGTTCCATACTGCGGCACTAAACAGTTTGTCAAAAGTGTTTCTGTCTGTAGATACTGCTACAGAAAAAAAAATAATAATAATAATAATAATTAGACGTTTGAAAAAAAAAAAATATGGTTGTTACAGCTCAACAAATAGTAAGTGGCGAAAAATATTTCGTGCATACGTATAGTGTTTGAAATACTGTGACATTTAATTTTCCGTATTTTTAAGTGAAAAATAAAGCAGGAGTTAATTATAGGAAATATTCAGAATGAAGTTTTGTATCGGAACAACGATCGAGCACGTTTTCATTCATTTATTCAGTTTTATTTGTTATTATTACTACTGCTACTATTATTGAAATTTATTTATGACCAACGAATCTTGTTCTTTGTTGTGTAACATTATTATTCGGCTGGCATGTGCACGTAACCAATAGCACGTTCCGATGAACCAATTAATAGGAGATCCAGCTTGAATAATAAATTAATGCCCCCCATGGAACTTGATAAATTTATTTCTGTACTCAATTGTTCTGAAATTAACACGTGCGATTTTTGTTGTTTCGAATATTATCAATGTACGTTAAACGGTTAACTGATTTTAAATATTAAATAATATCCTGGAATAATCAGACGTTAAAGTTGTGATAGTTTATTATTATTGGTATCGTACAGTCCGTTCTTTTAAAAACGTGCAGCCAGACAATAACCAGACATATTAACAATCGTTAAACAGATTCTCTGTTTGGCAAAAAGTGTTTTACCAAGAACAAGAAAAACGTGTACACAATTTGCAATTGTTTAAAAGTCGAACGTAGGATAATTAACTACTGTATAGTAAAGTTTAGTGGCTGCAACATTTTGAATGTATTCTTTTTACACGAAAAAATTAGAAAAATAATTTTAAAATATAAAATTTATGAAACAAATGTTAACGTTCGTTTATTCATTCGTTAAGTCATTTTTTTATATAATTTTCTATACATTGTTTTAATCTTATAAATCGAAGAAACTTAAAATTAACATAAAAAAAAGTTAACAATATATATGTATCACTTTTGGTTTTATTAGTGGGAGCAAACACCGGGCGGGGCGTGGGTATATCTTGTCATTTTGGCCAGCATTTATATTCTATACGTTTTGAAGGGCTACATCAGGAGCGTCATACTTATTTCCCGTTTAGATGGTCCGAAAAGCGTACCGATTCTTGGAAATGCAAACTGCGCTCTCAAAGAAAACTGTAAGCAGTTAACAGTTAGAAGATACAACAAATTAACTTACTATAAATTTTATAAATACAATTAATAGAGGAAGCGTGTCAAATTTGAACCCTCAGTTTACTGTATCGTATAACTTTCTTAATATTAATATTAATATCAAAACTAAAATTTATTTTTCAGTGTGAAAAAATATTTTCATTAATTGATTATAATTTAACTTTATCGTAATATACGTGAAAAATTATAGTAAACAGTATTTTCGAATTAAGCGAAAAAAGAGAAGAAAAGAATAAAGTCCGACTTTGGTGCGCTTTCTTCGATACAAATTAATATTAAAAATTCGTTATAAATTATATTTAATGTACTTGTATAATTTCCAGTCCTTTATAGACTGGCACACGAGAATCAACTTTACGGACGTGTCGTCAGGATATGGTTGACGATATTGCCGTACGCAATGTTCTTAGAGCCAGAAGATATTCAAGTGGTGCTCAGCAGTAAAAAGCACACGCGCAAAGTATTTTTCTACAAATTACTGGACAATTTTCTTGGGAAAGGCTTGATCACGAGAGACGCAGACACCTGGCGAATACACAGGAGATTTTTACAGCCAGCTTTTCATCTTCACATTCTCGAGAGATTCACAAGTACTTTCGCGGAATGCGCGGATCACTTGATGAACGCGTTTCTCGATAAGAACAATCAGGAAATCAATATCACCTCTTTCATCAATGATTCTGTTTACGATATCTTGAGTGGCAAGTAGAAACGTGATTTGTTCTTTAACGAAAATTTTAACGCACCGATAAAATAACTTCCGTTGATGAATTTCATTTGCAAACCCATTAACCATCTTTTTATTCTTCTTCTTTAATATTTGTAGACACAAAGTGCTCATTATCTAAACGTTGCACCTGTTTCGTTAAATATATTAAAACGAGTAAAAAATTTTTTATTACGACCGATTATTACTTATTAAACAATATTCTTCTTGTTTAATGTTTGTACAATATTTCGTATTCAGATGTAACAGACACATGTTAGTTAATTATTCACGATCGATGCGCTTTTCCGCATTTTTTGTTATTTGCGAATTAATTATCCAAAAGCACAAAATATACATTTGGAAAAAATGTTGCTTCGGGATATTATGTATGCGTTGCTTAATTCGCGTAATTCCACGCAAATGCATCTCTCGTATGAATAACAAAATCAATATCTTGCTTGTCGGAATATTTGTATCATTTGCATTTCTCTTATCGAAATCGACAAACTGTTATGAATAATTTACAGAATACTTTGGTCATGATTATTTATTATACAGTTCGCGTTATCTACTTTTAACAAGTATTTAACAAGAAATATAACGCAGTTACGTAGTATATATAAATAATCATTTATTCATGATTAATAAATTTGCACTCAGTTTTAACCCGCGCAATTAAATATAATCTAATGTAACAGGAAAGCCATCAGATACGATATTTATTATTAGAATCTTATGACTTCTATCGCGTTCTTATGTCACGTTTTACGATTGCGAGCAAAAAAAAATTAAAAGAAAAAATGAGCAGATGCATCATTTGTATTCTAATTATGCAATTTTTTTTTAACAAGCCGCTAGTACATTACTGGAAAAGCTTTTGTTATTAAAAGTGCATGACAAATTGATTATTCAACGCGTAAACCTGTAAATTCCTTTTCTCGAACAGCCGATGTATGGTAATCTTCAATATCAATTAGCATATGAAACAAATTTCAGCCGATCCAACATCCAGATTAACGTATAGAAGTCGCGAAAATGGGTTTGCAGCCCTGAGTAATTTTATACAACGAAAATTCGCATATATATTTGGAACGTTACGTTCCATTACTAAGAATTCTTACTAAAAAACGTTCCGTTACTAAGAATTCTTACTAAAAAGCCTTACAATGTTTGAAGTAATTATTAACTGTTTACAGAAACAGTTTTGGGAATAAACCGAACGAGTCGAAGGTCCGGCGAAGTTATGGACGATGATCTGCCTTTCCGAAAGTGAGAATTGAAAAACATTTTTTGTACTTTTTTTAATCCTCGTTGACAACCGTACGATTTTTTTTTTTTTATATGCACAACCAATAATTTTTTCTTCTTCCTTTTTTAAGGGGACAAATTATGCTTCTGTATCGTCTGGTACGGCCTTGGTTGTTAATCGAATGGATTTATCGGTTAACGAAACACGGCAGAGAGGAAGAGAAGCAACGAAAAGATCTTTTTGATACTTGCTTCAGAATGATGAAAGAAAAACGCAGTCTCTTACGAAGTAAAATTCCTATATCTAACGACGAGACTAAAAGGACGAAAAAAATGTCTTTGCTAGAATACATGGTGGAAATAAACGAGAAAAATCCTTGCTTCACCGACGAAGACATCGTTGAAGAGTGTTGCACGTTTATGTTAGCCGGACAAGACTCGGTTGGCACCGCGACCGCCATGACGATCTTTCTTTTAGCCAACAATCCTGAATGGCAGGACAAATGTATAGAAGAAGTTGACCGAATCTTCGACGGAGATTCAAGATTGCCCACGATGAGTGATCTGAAAGAAATGAGATGTTTAGAAATGTGTATCAAAGAATCGCTCAGACTGTACCCTAGTGTACCAATAATAGCAAGAATATTGGGTGAAGACGTAAAGATCGGTACGTCTTATATATTTTCTTCACCGCATTAAAATTGATCTAAAATTAATTTATAATATCAATTCATGTTTTAGGCAAGCATGTGATACCAGCTGGTTGCAGTGTTTTGATATCGCCTTACAGTACGCATCGCTTGCCACATCATTTTCCAGATCCTGAGGCGTTCAAACCGGAGCGTTTCAGTCCAGAAAATTCTGAAAAGAGGCATCCTTACGCTTACATACCTTTTAGCGCCGGACCGAGAAACTGTATCGGTAAAGATTTTTTTTTTTTTTTTTTTCTTTAAATAGTTTGTCACGGTATGTTCCAACGGTTATTATTTAATTAACTTATCGTTTATGGGCCGTTTATTCAGGTTACAAGTTCGCGATGCTCGAAATGAAATCGATGATCAGCGCAATTCTTAGAAGGTGCCGATTGGAGCCCATACCTGGAAAAGGAGAAGTGCGACCGAAATTTAGGATGACAATTAGAGCGCAGGGAGGACTTTGGGTGAAAGTGGTTGCGCGCGATCAAACGTTAAAAACTGTTCTAGCTTAAGTGTAAATTATTGTTTTAACGTGTTTGATCGTTGAATAATTTGTTAATCGTTTAAAGCGAATTTTGAATTTCGAATGACTCGACAGAAATGTATTAAGAATATTTTCTGACGAGTTAACGAGAAATCAAAACGTTTCGAAACGATGCTTCTGTAACATAATAATTATTTTTGTATTTTTATCTTATAATTGAATGTTAAATACGAATATGAATAGGTATTTGATAAGTGTTGAATAAATAATTTTTTTTAGTGGTTTTCAACATGACCGTGTACATTTTATCTACGTATACCTTCGATAAAAATTAAGTTTAACATTCATCGAATGATAAATACGATTCGTTTAGGTTGTCTTATTAGAATCATAACGTTATTTGATTTGTAACTTTTAAGATTGAAACAAATTTATATTGCATGCCTCTTTATAGTGTTATACGCTTGAAGTTAACACCAGTTTGATACTTTGTGGTTACACATGACGTGGACTTAGAACTGTCAAACCACAAAGCACACAACTGCTATTGTATTTATATAAACGTAGTTAAACAATATCTTATAGCTGAATTAGGTGAAAAAATTATTTCAACAAGATTTTCTAAGGAACAATCGTGAGACATGGTTTACGTATCAAAAGGTAATCGAGTTAACCTTAATGCAATTTCTAACGGTGTATAATGAACGTTTGTTATACATAAAATTATAATTAATAAATTTTTAGATGGAGTTCTCCTGGACAGTATTCCGTTCCATCTAAAAGTATTTCGATTTTTCTCAGGCATAGTTTTCATGGTCATAATGTTGTAAGTAACCTGTAATATTTCTTACATTAATTTTTTTAAAATGGAGATATAACCAAATTGATTATTTCTATAGCTTTAAAACATTGATCAATCCTAACATGAACAAATATGGAAGCGAATATACCAGAGATTACAGACCAGGATCCGGGTAAGATTTAAAAGATAATTTAACGTATTGTATTTATATTTTTAACAAGATTAACAAGTTTGTATATTTGTATTTAGGCCACCGCGTCCACCAACGCGTAGATTAGGAAGACCTAATACAGGGCATACCGTAGATATTCCATTCGGAGGATGTAGAAGTTGTGCTGGATAAAATGGAATACAAGATTCGAAGCATTTAACACCTAAAAAAAATTAATACTTCAAGATTCTTATGTATTATATATTTTCGTATAATTTATAATTATAATTGATTATGATAATATATTGAAAAACTAGTGAATAAAGTTCTGGAGAACAATGTTATTGAACACATAAAATTACCTTTAAAAACGTTACAAATCATTATAAATATATCACACGTTGTGCATTGATTAAATAAAAAGTGAAATTTCTATTGCAAATGAATTTTTATGTACACGTATATATATAAACATAAATTATAGTTATGATGATTTTTGTATATTTTCAACAATGTGCAAATATATGTATACTTGCAATATGTAAATTACATAGCAGCATATAGTACAATATAAAATAAAAAATTTATCCTTAAAATTATAACTGCATATATGTAAATTTATTACATTATTGTTATTTGATTTTTGTAATCAAACCAGCTGCGATAGTAGTTCCTTCTATGCGTAACATAATTCTACCCAATTGTTTAATATCTTTATATAATTCCATACAGACTGGATTTTGCGTTGAAATTTCAATAATAGCACTTGAATTCTTTGGTAAGCAGCGTGGTTTCTTTTTTATTGTTTCACCAGTGGTTCTATGAAGCTGTGATAATAATTTTGTAATAATAGCGGGTTGAACTAAAGATTGTTGGTGAATTACTACGGGAAGACCCTTCATAATTGGTATCTTCACTGCAAATACGACAATATGTGCTTGAAAACATGTGGTTACAGGAACTGGATTTTGGGGATTACAAATAATGTCTCCAATTCCAACATTTTGTTGCTCAATTCCTGATAATGTTACAGAAACATGATCCCCGGCAAATGCATTTGTCATAGTGGTTTCATCCACTTGTAAGCCTGAAATATAATTTTACAATTTTCATTTAATTATTTGTACATAAAAAAAAAAAAAAAAAAAAAAAAATTATACGAGATCAATATACCTTTAATCACAGCAATTTCATTTCTTGGCAAAACTAAAACTTTATCACCTAAAGACACCATGCCTGTTTCTACATGGCCGGAAACACAGAATCCCGACCCTGTACCTTTGAATATATCATTAACTGACAATCGAAATGGTTTATTTATAGGACGTTCAGGACATTTGAAATTATCAATAACGTTGACTAATGTAGGTCCAGTATACCTGCATGGTTAAACAATATTAGTTAATATATAGTAACATTTTTTTAAACACATCGAATGCTTTAAATAATAGTTATACCAATTAGATAAAGCTTCTTTAGGCTGCGATACTATATTTTCACCAGATAGACCGCTACAAGGAACGAAAGTAACATTATCCTTGAATCCAGCTTGTTTCAAGAATACACTCATTTTGCTTACTATTTCATTAAACCTCTCTTTTGACCAGTCTACTGTATCTAATTTATTTATTATTACTGCTAGTTGTGATACGCCTGAAAAATTAATCAGTTTTAAACAAAAAATAATAAGTAAATATTTTACATAAAGATTTTACATAGTAAATTTTAATACCCAATGAACGTAGTAGCAATGCATGTTCTCTAGTCTGACCTCCACTGTCAAAACCAGTTTCAAATTCTCCTCTGGTAGCATCTACTACTAACAAAGCCACATCTGCTTGAGTAGCACCGGTAATCATATTAGGTATGAAGTCTTTGTGTCCAGGTGCGTCTAACAAAGTAATGGATTTCGTTTCTGTTTCAAATTTAGAATGACCGATGTCCATTGTTATTCCACGTTCCCTATTAAAAATTTACACGAAAGTTAAATCACAGTGAAACAAATACATATTTTGTTTCCCATTTGCAATGGAAATTCTAATCACCGTTCTTCTCCTGTTTCATCAAGAATCCATGCATAAGCAAATGATTGTTTTCCTATTTTTTTACTTTCCTGTTGATATTTGTGAATTAGTCTTGATGGAACTTGTCCTAAGTCGCACAAAAGTCGTCCTAATAAGGTACTTTTACCAGCATCTACATGACCAACCACAACTAGATGTAACTGTTCTTTACTATTTCCTCTTTTATCTTTATAGATCTTGAAAACATCAAATTTTTCTTCGCTCAATTTTAGTTTAGGATCCAAGTCAGGTGTTTGACGTCCTGATATCGGAGACTGACATCGCGGACTATTTGTTTTCGAAGAAACTGCTTTTCTTTCCTTCGACATATTTTCCTTTCTTTTTATTTCTGGGCTATTATAATCGGAATACGGACTCTGAGAACGAGGACTCTCAGTGCGAGAATTCAATACTTCTGTATTCTCAGTCCCGCTTACATTAAAACCCTTTACAACAGATCGTTTTCCAGCGGGAATAATTTTCACATTGGAAGGTGTTGTAACTTGAAATGTAGGCTTGGATGACAATTTTTTACCTATCATAAAATTTATTGTGAACTATTGTTGTTTTGATATTAAATGTAAGAAAAAATACAGTAAGATTTTAATATAAATATATATTACTAATTTAAGTATTAAGAGTATATTTTCAATTAAAAAATTTACAAATTTCATTTTAAAATTTCGAAAACAATATTTACATAAAATAGCACTTCACAGAAAATATAATTGTACAAGTAAAATTAGTCGTCTCTTAATAAATTGTATTATGTCTTCTTACATAAATGTATATGAACCGCATCTTTTCGTATATTCATAACATTCTATAAAATTTATAATTCCAAGTTACGTTCATAAAAATAATATTTCATTATCGCAATAATTTTTTGTACCACGAAAATTTTCAATCGTTTCGTTAAACACGGGCATACTGAACTGAAAAATCAAATCTTTTTACTGTTCCGTAATGTTGTTTCTGGGATTTAAGATTTGGCTTTCTTAATTTCCATGTTCTACATAATATTTTACCAAACAAAGATACATTCTTTTTCGTATGCGGTAGTTTAACATATCTTAGACAACGTAAATTTAAAGTTGTAGGGAGCATATCGTATGGAATTTCAGTATTCTGATCAAAAGTCTGTAAACTTGAATTAGGAACGATGTTATTAGCTCTTTCTACTACTTTCGATTTTGTATAACTACAATTATTTGAACCTAAAGATGAGGTTTCTTTTAAAACAGAACTTAAATCAATTATCAAAGGGTCCGGTGATGGTGTTCGAGTACCACTTATATTAAGTATTGAATCTTTCTTTGATTCTACGTTTTGTGAATTATTTTTACTACCGAGATCAATATAGTCTCTTGAAAAAGCAAGCACATTGGATAAACTTCTTTCAAGCGAGTCCATGGAATCCATGGAATCCGTCTCTTTATCATTTGATATATCAGATTCTACATTTTTATTAATTTTAGTAGCAGATAAATCTAACCGTGTATTACTTAAATCACTACAATTATCTTTCTTAATTGACAACTTTGGTATCACAAAATTTGTTTTAGAAGAGGATGTATTTCCATTAGAATTTGTACTACCAATTGAATTATTAGATTTTTTTAAATGATGCGCTGTTAAATCAGCTAGGGATTTAAATGCTACCGTATTTGAAGTACTTTCGAAAGAGTCTGTTGTAGAATTTGATAATGGGGAATCAACGAGATTAGTTGTAAATCCAGACAAAGGAGAAAATCTCATGGGAGAGTTACTGATAGTTAAATTTTTGAAACCTTTTAAATTATTTACAAGACATGCATTCTGGTTAGCATTTTCGGTATTTTCTTGCTTGTTAAATGATAATTTCGGTATAGCGAATGAATTAAACTGAGACATAATAGATGTAGCATCTTACCTTACCGATGGATTCAAGGGCAACACATGAAACAAAGATGAAAATATGATAAATAGAATATAAAATATGATATAAACATTAAATTTTTTAATATTAATAAATGACATACCTGGATGAGGTTCTAAATTATCCTTGTTAGCTGTAGATGATCCTAAAAAGATTAATTTATTTTAACTAAATTGTAAAAAAAAAAATAAATAAATAAAAATATACATATACATAATAAACACATGTACCGGTAACATTTTTGGGTGATGATTCTTTTAAAATTGAATCAAGTGCAACTTCTGCATCAAAATTTGACCGAATAATTTTCTTCTTAATCTCAGACTCGGGTATTGTGTCTCCTATAACATTTTTTATAGAATCCATACACGACATAAGTTTTGCTTTATCGATTTCTGTAAGCGCTACATCTTCTTCGTTAGAAGATATCGGAGGATCCTCGCTATCTTCATTGTCCTCTATTATATCCGGTTCAGTAATGAAGGATGCGATATTTTGTTGCTTGCTCCGATCGAACAAAAACTGTTCGGCTGTAATTAAAATAATTAATATATTCGTATGAAATTATTCGTGTCAATTATACGGTGAGAAAAGGTACCGCTAGGAGAAACACAGTAGTCATCCTCGACAGAATGCCCATAAACGTCATCATAACCTTCATATTCTGTAAATAAAAAATATATCATGTTAATAATTGATAAAAAAGGTTTGAAGGTACTTCTAATGATAAAACTTTCTAAATATTTATTTCCCACTCAACGCATACCTTCTGAATAATTCATGCATCGCACGTCGCGGTGACGAGACATTTTATAAACTTATGCAAAATATTGCGATCAAAACATCAAAAAAATATAGCCTTTTCGTACACTATTATTTTTAATCTCCCATGTTACACAAAGAACAGGTCAAGATGAATTCGGTCATGTATGTTGGCAACATTTAACAAGTATTTGAATTGTTGACTATACAACGTGTAACGTAGTTCTTTTTCTCTCAGAAAATAATTCACATCTGTTCAGGTTTATAAACAGCATAACACGTATTAGGTCGTGTCTAGATCTCATCTATGATTGGATCATTTTTGTCACTATCGTTGTGTTACTCTATAAGTTAAACGTAAGAATTTCATTAATTACATTCAAAATATGCTTTAATATTTGTTTTAAAATTTATTACAAATATGTTTCACGCTTCATACTTTAATTTAAGCAGCGGAAAATATTCATTTCATCCAATATAGTAATATAAATATTATCAAGTGCATGGAAACATTATTTTTTGAAAACTGTAAAACATAATTACAATTTCTTTTATTTTATTTCATTCGTACAGTTATTTGATTGCGAAAATGTTTCAAGTTAAAAAAAAAANTGAATTGTTGACTATACAACGTGTAACGTAGTTCTTTTTCTCTCAGAAAATAATTCACATCTGTTCAGGTTTATAAACAGCATAACACGTATTAGGTCGTGTCTAGATCTCATCTATGATTGGATCATTTTTGTCACTATCGTTGTGTTACTCTATAAGTTAAACGTAAGAATTTCATTAATTACATTCAAAATATGCTTTAATATTTGTTTTAAAATTTATTACAAATATGTTTCACGCTTCATACTTTAATTTAAGCAGCNTAAAAAAAAAAAAAAAAAAAAAAGAAACAAATTGTAATCAAATTAATAATACATAAATACATATAAATTTTGATTTAGAGAAGTGATGTTTCTACTCTCGTAATTTTTGTTTCAAATATTTATCAAAGTTGAAGTATAAATTGCTTAAAGTAGATTTATCAGCGAGTTACGCCCATAAGATAAGATTTCTGGCTTATATATTCGCAGAAAATATCGGTGAATTAACTATTCACTAGAGCCCAACCTGAGAGTTCTTAAGAAAATATTTGTTTGATATAAAGAACAAAAGAATGGCTTCAGCACTTCCACCTACGTTAAAACATCTGTTTAGGTATATAGATAATATTATTTTGTAAAAATTTCTTTGCGTATAGTATATTTTATAGTAGAATATTAATTTAATTTTTTAGTTACATCGATGATCATAAAACAGAGTATATAAAGAATTTAAGCGAAGTAGTAGCTATAAAATCTGTCTCGGCATGGCCAGATCATAGAAATGAGATTATTAAGATGATGAAATGGGCAGAAATTAGATTAAAAAATCTTGGAGCCACTACGGAATTAGCAGATCTAGGAAAACAAACTCTTCCAGATGGAAGTCAAATTCCTCTTCCACCTGCTCTGTTAGGAACTCTTGGATCAGATCCCAAGAAAAAGACTGTTCTTATATATGGTCATTTAGACGTTCAACCTGCATTAAAAGAAGATGGCTGGGACACAGAACCATTTACTCTTGTTGAGAAAAATGACAAGTTATTTGGGCGTGGAAGTACAGACGATAAAGGTCCTGTACTTTGTTGGATTCATGCATTGCAAGCTTATAAAACTATAGGAATTGATATTCCCGTTAATCTCAAGGTACCTATTACCAATTATAAACTTTTGATAGTACTTTCATTTTTTCCCATTTCTTTATTAAATATTTTTGGATTAAAGTTTGTTTTCGAAGGTATGGAAGAAAGCGGTAGCGAAGGTCTAGACGAACTTCTCTGGGCACGTAAGGATACATTTCTTCAAGGAGTGGATTATGTGTGCATATCTGATAATTACTGGTTGGGTACCAAAAAACCCTGTATTACGTATGGTTTGAGAGGTATCTGTTACTTCCAAGTGGAAGTAACTTGTGCTGTAAAAGATCTACATAGTGGTACATTTGGTGGAACTGTGTACGAAGCAATGGCAGATTTAATATATTTGTTAAATACATTGGTTGATGTAAATGGAAAAATTTTAATAGATGGTATTTATGATAATGTTGATGAAATTGTGCAAAAGGAAATAGATGCCTATGAATCGATAGAATTTGACGTTGCTGAATTCAAGAACTCTATTGGAGCTAATAAATTGGCTCATAATGAAGATAAAGTATCTATAATTCAATTAATTAACGTTAAATTTTAATTATATATATTACTAACATATTTAATTATATTTTTAGACTCAGCTTCTGATGCATCGATGGAGACATCCTAGTTTGTCTCTTCATGGAATAGAGGGTGCATTTAGTGAACCAGGTGCAAAAACTGTTATTCCTGGAAAAGTTACTGGTAAATTTTCAATTAGAATAGTACCAAAAATGACTCCTGAAGACACTGTAGAAAAAGTAACAAACTACGTAAATAAAAAATGGGCTGACAGAGGTAGTCCAAATAAAATGAATGTTAGTATGTGTCATGGAGGAAGAACATGGACTGAAAATCCTGATCATCCTCATTATATGGCTGGTCGAAAAGCTACGAAACATGTTTACAACGTAGACCCTGATTTATCGCGTGAAGGTGGTTCAATTCCAGTTACTTTAACATTCCAAGAAGTAACAGGTAAAAACGTATTACTCTTACCAGTTGGTGCTGGTGACGATGGGGCACATTCCCAGAACGAAAAGTTAAACACTCGTAATTACATCGAGGGTGTAAGTATTATTATTTGCAACACTTAAATTTATCATAATTGTTTTACTTAGATTCGAGCGTATTCTACTTCTGTTTCAGACTAAACTACTTGGAGCTTATTTGTACGAAGTATCTCAACTTTAACATAAATGCATATTGTTAACATATAATCAAGATATGAATTAATGCTAATGTATATTGCAAGTTACATGCAATAGGGAGAAACAGGTAACAAAGTGTTGTTTTATAACTTACATGTATCTTTTTCTTTAAGTAAGTATAAAACATATTATTTTTAATAAAAAATTTATTTAGATTCGATTATGTTTCTATTTTATTTTCAACACCCAAGCTGGTTGTCCTTTGTGAAGTTCTGCTGGTAAGAATGCAGTAAACTTTTCACCTTCTTGTTTCCACTGAAATTCAAAATTTCAATTATTTCATATTATTATATTAAAGTGTTATTACACGTATAACTTAAATTTAGTTTCTATTAAAGTTAGATATATACTTTGATTAATAGTTTAGATCCAAGTAAGGAAACTTGGGCCCCAGTTTTTGCTTTAACTGATCCTAAGTATAATATACCATTATTTGGCCATTCAAGAATTGTTGCATAAACTTGTTTTGTGTTTTTGTTCCGTGTATACCAAACGCTACCAGCTAAAGTATCATTTTGTGCGATCCAAGGTTTGGTGTTGTAAATAGCTTCTCCATTTATTTCTAACCAGTCACCTGTTAAATAATTACATTTTTAAATAAAATATAAATAAATAATCTTTTGTATCGATAAACATACCCATTCCACGTAATCTTTCTTCAAATATTGGGGAAATGATACCATCTTTTGTTGGACCAACATTCATTAATAAATTTCCTCCACAACTCACAGTAACTACTAATTCTTTCACCAATTCTGGTAAAGTAAAATATTCGGACAAAACAGCATTTCTACGAAATCCCCAAGATTTTCTATCAATTGTCATACAGTTTTCCCATTTATGTGGTAGAAGTACCCCTAAAGATTTTAAATTAGAAGTGAAATAAATAAACATAAATTAAAAGAAAATCTTGAATATATCAGTTCCAGTTTACCGGGATTGTAACGATCGGTACAGGTGTAAAAATCACCATGATGACATGGTATATTTTTACCCCATCTATCATTTACAACAACTGTATCTTTCACAGGACTTTCATTATACAGCCAAGATAAAAATTGTTTTGATTTCCAATAAGTATCCGATGCTTCCCAGTCACCATCGGACCACACAATTTCTGGCTTGTACGTTTCTATTAATTCGTGCAGTTCAGGAATTATTTTATGTTCAACAAATTGCTGTGTTGTGAAATTGTTGTTTTTGTCAGATAAATAAAGGGGATTGTACCATTCGTACAAAGAATGGTAAAGACCAAATTTTAAGTTGGTTGTCTCTCTTATTGCAGCGGACAATTCACCTGATAATAAAAATTAGCGAGAAATATAAAACCATCAGGAAACAGTTGAAACAATGAAAAAATTCAACTTAATTGATACCTATGAGATCTTTCTGTGGTCCTACATCTACAGAATTCCAACTGAATGAATATTTTGAAGGCCATAACGTGTATCCTTCGTGATGTTTGCTTGTCAATACAATATACTTTGCACCCGAAGCTTGAAATAATTCACTCCACTGTGTGGCATTAAAGAATTCAGCAGTGAACTCGTGAGCAAAGTCCTGGTATGTAAAATTTGGCGGATACCTTTCTTTCATAAAATCATGATATTTAGTACTTGTATGTTCTTCTGAAAAATAATACAGATTCAATTTTTAATTATCCATAAGATAATATTGTTTTACAATAAATAAAGAATCTTAGCACAGACAAATATTTAAAATAGATCACACGAATAAGTACATTTTACAACCGCTATAATAAGTAATAAAAAAACAAATTCATTACCTTTCCAATTATTCCAAAACCATTCGGAACCAAAGCTAGGGACACTAAAGACACCCCAGTGAATAAAAATACCAAATTTTGCATCCTCGTACCAATTTGGAAGAGGACGACTGTCCAAACTGTCCCATGTTGGAGAATATTGGTTTATTTCTGTTTCTAAAGACCAGAATGTTTCATGGCTTTCTCTATCAGCTGTTAGCAATATATATTGGCTTCCCCATGATGTACACAGTATTAAAGATGTTAAGACAATGTAAATTGGTAAAATCATTGCTCTGTACAATGTTTAAAAATAAATAATACAAAATGTTTGCACAAATATTTATACCTTTATCACTTGAGATATTAAAGATGAAAATTTAATCGTCAATTTTAATTTTATTCTATCATTTATGATAAGATAAGGTAACACAAATTATATATGTATTGTTTATAAATTTTTTGTTCAATTATAAAATCAATTCAAATGTAAGACATAAATTGATTATTATTGATAAGACAGCATTGAAAATAAAAGAAATAATATATTGTTTAATTTCTTTCAAGAACCTTGTAAATATACTTGTAATGGAAAAAAAAGTGTTCCCTACTTAAAAATTGTTTTAAACGATATGATACAAACGTTCAAAAGATATTAATACGATATTATTAAAAAGGTCATGCTAACTACCACGAACAAATGAAAAATTTATAACGAGGCACGTTAAAACAGCGTACCGTAAATTTAATAAAATATGTTAGAAATAAAAATTAGATATTTTATTGATAATCGTTTTAAATTCACTTTAATATTGATTTTATCAATAGCCAATGACATGTTACTGGATTGTGTCAATATTACAGGATTTGGATGAATGCAACGGGTTGTGATACGACTGATAAGAATATTTTAATTCTATACCTAACTATTTTTTAGTACGTCAGATACTCTGGTTTGAATTCGAAACATTTGCCGAAGGTAATTGTTTCTATGAAAATTCTTATTAAATAATATTTACAGTCAATTTCAAGTTCAAGTTCGAAGCTTTAAATTCATCGATATTTTTTTTAGAAACAACAAAATTCATTATGACGTCTTGGATACCAATGGAATCGAATCCAGATGTAAGACATTTTATTTCAATTATTTATCTCGAAATTAATTATATATATATATATATATTTTTATATTCATCGGTTTCTTTTCTTTTCTCTGTTTTAGGTTATGACAAAGGTAAACCATCGTGACTTTCCATTATTGATATTATCCTTCGATTTTCTTATTGCACTACGTTATAAATATCTTTCAAAGTATTTTTATGTATTAAAAAATTAGTGTCAATATATTTTGCTACGTGTTAAATAATATTTTCTATATCATAAAATAAATCTGTTAATAGTTCTTGTATACGGTAAACATTATAATAACAAAATTTATGTTACAGTTTTTACACAAATTAGGCGTGTCAAAAGATTTGTCTATTGTTGATGTTTATGGACTGGAACCTGACCTATTGGCGCTTGTGCCTAAACCAGTTCTTGCCGTTATTTTATTGTATCCAGTATATAAAAAGGTTTTCAACTTAAAATTATATCGTTATATTTATCTATGGCTATATTTTATGATATACAATATATTGATATGATTGTAGGGTAATAATAGTTTAGAAGATGAAGATGATAAAGAACGGGATCCAAATAGTTATAAAGATCCGGAAGTTTTTCATATGAAACAATATATTCATAATGCTTGTGGCACAATTGCATTAATTCATAGTGTTGCAAATAACCAGGATGTGTAAATACTTAATTAAAACTACAGAAAATCTCCTTTAAGATTAATGCTTGTTACAGCTTGTTTAATTTAATTTTTCAGCATAAATCTTCCAGACGGTTTTTTAAAAACCTTTTTAGATAGTTCAAAAAATCTTTCTTTCGAGGAGTGTGGAAAACTTTTAATGGAGTCAGATGGTATTAGCAGCGCCCACAAAGTTGTAGCACAAGAGGGTCAAACAGAGGTATGGTTTTTATTTTAAACATAAAATTATAGAAATTTAATTGAAACTATTTTATAGGTACCAGACGAGGAAGTACTGGTGTATCATCACTTTGTGGCATTTATACATAAGAATGGAGTTTTGTATGAATTAGGTAAATATTTTGATATCGTTGTTAGTACTAAATACTACAAAAATATTACTGCGATTAAATTTTCGAATATTAAAACATTTAGACGGACGTAAGTCTGCTCCTATCAATCATGGCCCGACTAGTCCAGAAACGATATTAGAAGACGCCGCGCGTGTATGCAAAGATTATATAGCTCGTGATCCCGAAGAAATGTGCTTTACAGTTCTTGCTCTCGCCAGTAGTGATGCAGCAGCATTATAACTTATCACATAAGTTGCATTGTATCCATTTAAAAATAACTGTTTAAATAATTTATCTGCCTTTTGTATGGCATTTATTAACATTGCTGGTTACTATATTGTAATACAGATATTCGTGAAACAAAATACGTATTAAATGTAAAACAAATGTAATAAAATTAAGGATAATTTCTACTTTAGACGATAAAAAGCATAAAAAAATAGTTGAAATCAAATAAAAACGAAATGTGCGTTTTTTGTAACGTGAGTCATAATAATTTTTTAATATATTTATATTTTTTATACAAATTTTATAAATCAGCTTTTCATTAAAAGTGAGTTGATAACATTATTTTCTATATTACTTTTTCACGAATAAATGATATTAATATTTCAATAACTTTCATTACTAAAGTTTAAGAATAAATTGCGCTTACAATGATATTTGTACGATCACCGTTTGTATATTATTTATAAGTATCTGCTCTGAGCAACTAAAATCGTGTGTACTTGCTTCTATTTGTTATACTTATTAAAAATATCCTGTCTATAAAAATTTCATCTTGTATTAAACTTTATCATACAATTCCTATCTTCGTATTAATTATAATTAATTTCATTTATGTAACTTAAGAGTTATCGAACATCGTTCTATTTCTAAACCAACGTAATCACACAATTTAATATTTTCATACATTTTTCACTTTCCTTTTATCGAGTTATTTTTGATTATGCATAACGCATACCATGTTTTCAATGAAATTTTTCCAAAACCTTGTTGTCGATAAACAACAGCTTGTTTTTCTAGCGGCAATTTGTTATCGTAGGTACGCGTTTACGATAATCGATACACAAATAAAACATCGATTCAAAATATTTATCTCTTTCACCGAAAAGAAAAGAAAAGAAAAGAAAAGAAAAGAAGAAAAAAAAAAAAAAAAGTCAGATAATTTTTTAGGCAAGTACCTTTATTTTCACTACTTTCGGAGGTCGCAAAACCTGTCGGTCACTGACCAGAAGCTAGCAAAAGGCTTAGTTATTTTAGATCCTCTTCCGAGAGTGAACATCTTGGCACCGCACTCTAAATAGTAGCATGAAAATACAAAATAAAATCGAATCATAGGCCTGCAACCAGTTATTTACTATATCTTACTATTAGTTGCATAACGCGGCGAAGTTTAAAGATAAAAAAAAAAAAAAAAAAAAA
>SMSQ01020193.1:45507-55638 GCA_019453375.1 Ctenoplectra terminalis | reverse complement strand
TTTTTTTTTTTTTTTTTTTTTTTTTTTTTTTTTTTTTTTTTTTTTTCGTCGTTTCGAGTAATTCCTGAGCGATCTTATTACGTAAGGGAGTTCCAATTGCGAATGAGATACGCGTGTTATGCGATAATTGGAAAATGTATCAAAGGGGCCGATTAGTACATAATGGAAATAGCTTAACCCAAAGATTTTTCACATCTATTTTTATCTCGTCATGTATAGTCGTTGTAGCGGGAAATTTTTTTTTTTTATTATTATTCTTAGCTTTTTTTATTATTATAAGAGATAAAAGAAGGAAGTAATCGCACCGCTTATTAGTTATTAGACTTTGATGCACTCGGTGGTAAATACGTTCACCTGGTTCAGTTCACTCTTTTTATCGTGCATTTTATCATATGTAATTAATTAACTCGAAGTACTCCGTTACTTTAAAGGTTCAATGGTACTTTAAATTTCATAATTCAAATCATGCCAGTTGTCTAAAAAAAATGTGAAACGTCTAATTGCATTTGTACAAATATACAGTTGGATAGTAACAGGCAAAGAGTCCTATTAGTTCAACTTGATTTACCTCGACAAGCACTGCGTCATCGGAATGGAAAATTTGGGGTGCCCATAGAACAGAAGATAGAAAGGAGATAGAAAGATAAAACAATTGTACTTTCATACAGAACGCAACAGAAAGATTTTTGTTTTTATCAAAGATATCTGTGTCGTTCATAGATTATGAAAGATTCGTAAGGATATTCATTTTTAACGCTTCGACGAAAAGTGTCGCGTTATTATTCAATTTTATATATTTTATATTATTCAACAAGTTTGATCATATAACTACTCATATATTCTATAATTAAATTGTATAATTAATAGGAGTTAAATCGTGGTGTTAAATTTATATAACTATTCATATATTCTATAACTAAATTGTATAATTAATAGGAGTTAAATCGTGGTGTTAAATTTATATAACTATTCATATTATATTCTATAATTAAATTGTATAATTAATAGGAGTTAAATTATGGTGTTAAATTAAACAAAAAAAAATAGTGTTTCTTTTATTTGTATTACCAATTTGTACACTTATACGAAAGCCAATGAACCTAGAATTCACGTAAAATGGAAAAAAACCGGCAAAGGATCGTCGCATGGATACGCTGGACACAAAGACAATTGTTTGTACGCGATAATGTTACTCACGTGTACGTGACGATTTCAATTTTTACGAATCGGTGGTAAAAAAGTTAGGATAATTCGTTATCAATAAATAGTGATGCGAATCAGACTCGTGTATCGAGTTATCAACTGAAATCTTAATACTGACATTAATCCATCCAATGACTGATACATTTATTGCTGTTTATCGTCCACTATTTCTACATTTTTCATAAAAAAAAAAAAAAGTATCCCAGCATTTTACAACGATCACACACGACACTTGGTATTTTCGTCGAGCACGAGGTAAATGATAAAAGAGCGCAAATTTGTTAGTTTCGCAAGGCGTGTATCGGTATCATCGATAAAACTCTACGATAGGAATTTTGTGAACCTGTAACCGTTCAATTGGAAGCTGATCCAGGTTAATAATTAGCGTTACGTTACAATAATCTTCGATCGTAAAATTACATAACGGATCAAGTATCCTGATACGAGAAACTAAAAAAGATGTTTCGATAAATATAATTTATTGCGGCTGATCGC
The DNA here is from genome assembly GCA_019453375.1 of Ctenoplectra terminalis. Taxonomy (NCBI): domain Eukaryota; kingdom Metazoa; phylum Arthropoda; class Insecta; order Hymenoptera; family Apidae; genus Ctenoplectra; species Ctenoplectra terminalis. The sequence continues at coordinate 53,940 of SMSQ01020193.1, read as the reverse complement.
GCGTAATAATTTCCAAGAAATCATTCCTACTGGAATTGGAATTGCGCGTTGCAATTATTTTTTAATTGGGTTTGATCTTTCATTGATCCAATTTTTCTTTAGGATGCATCCAACAATTTTATCTTTCCTTCTTTTTGCTTGTCGCGATTAAAAACACGTACTGCGCACGGAATAAAGGTAACGCGATTGATTCTCTGTTTCTTCATTTCGATGATTAAGCGCCCGTTAGATTTTGACAACACGGTCAGCAATCGAAGTCTGACGAATCAACGAAACATATCATGTACAGATAAATTACGCGTTCGTCCATGGCTGGTTGGGTTTAAGGTCGTTACGCACCCATAAAAATGTTATTCAAACACGGCCTCGTTTCCATTTATGGTATACGAAGATCGACAATGGTACACAAGATCCTTTGACGAAATTAAATAGATCGGATGGTTGGTGATCGATAAAGTTGGTCGATAGATACACGCGATCAATCTGATTCTTCTATCGTTAATGTTTATCCGATGGATGGAAGAATTAAATGTTAAAAATGTTGGTGAAAAAGAAAAAAAAAACGAAATAAAATAACACATAATTCATAGAGATTTAATAATTATTGTCAGACGAAAGGAACGAAAGTAAAATGAAATTGTGAGAAAGAAAGCGCGGAAATTGAAATAAAGCAAGATCGAATTGGATAAAACGGAGACAAAACAAGGAAAATTGTGTACGAAGTATTTTTAATAAATGCTAGGCCCACGACTCGAAGGAATTTTAATAGGAACACGCGATGCCACGCTGACAATACTTAAAGGCATTGTAATACACGATAAGGACGTAATAGGAACTTGGATTCGTTATTACTTGCACGCAAAGTGGTAATCCAGCATGATTATTTTGCACGCAACAGCACAGGCGAACACTGAACCAACGGAGAAGATACCTATGGAGGTCGAAGAGTCGTTGATTCCACTCTTCGATCGCTGTTTCATTCTCAGGATCCAAACCCGTGTCGGAAGTAGTTTATTGTGCCGACAAATGTGTACACGCCTTCGTTAAATCTGTAACGAGATTTCTTTTTTTAATTCTTCATTTATTTGTTAAATCAATTCCGTGCAAGTTTTGTGCGAATTTAACTTAATGTTTGTTTAAAGAACTAAACGAGCATGGTTCGCAAATTTTTTTATCAATTATTCATACATAATTATTCATACATTATTCGCAGAAAAATGCGAGGATTCGAATATTTTTAACCAACACCTGAAATCTTCTGTTTCGACACAAGACTCGAGAAATTAGAAGTTATACAAGGAGTGCACGCATTAGATCAGAGTACCGATTAAATAATTAATCTCGGTTGCTTTCTAATCTGTGAATTACTGAATACGATTTTCTCAGAAAAATAAAGTTAGGTCTTCTAGTCTGCAAATCATAAGATACGAATTTCTCGCGAAGGTAGATTAGATACAAACCATGTGTCATTTAAAGATTGCAGGATATGAATCCAGTTCGTTCAATCATATAAAACGTAAGAAGCTTGAAAGGATTAAAAAATAAAAATCTCAAACCAATGGATCGATAAAAATAAGTTTGTAACAAAAGAAAGGTCGAATGAAATATTCNCGCCTTCGTTAAATTTGTAACGAGATTTCTTTTTTTAATTCTTCATTTATTTGTTAAATCAATTCCGTGCAAGTTTTGTGCGAATTTAACTTAATGTTTGTTTAAAGAACTAAACGAGCATGGTTCGCAAATTTTTTTATCAATTATTCATACATAATTATTCATACATTATTCGCAGAAAAATGCGAGGATTCGAATATTTTTAACCAACACCTGAAATCTTCTGTTTCGACACAAGACTCGAGAAATTAGAAGTTATACAAGGAGTGCACGCATTAGATCAGAGTACCGATTAAATAATTAATCTCGGTTGCTTTCTAATCTGTGAATTACTGAATACGATTTTCTCAGAAAAATAAAGTTAGGTCTTCTAGTCTGCAAATCATAAGATACGAATTTCTCGCGAAGGTAGATTAGATACAAACCATGTGTCATTTAAAGATTGCAGGATATGAATCCAGTTCGTTCAATCATATAAAACGTAAGAAGCTTGAAAGGATTAAAAAATAAAAATCTCAAACCAATGGATCGATAAAAATAAGTTTGTAACAAAAGAAAGGTCGAATGAAATATTCTAATCCAATAGATTCGAGCATAATTCAAATTCTAATTCAATTTTAAATACAACCAATTCGAGCATAATTAAAATTCTAATTCAATTTTAAATACAGCCAATTTAAGCAGATTTCAAATTCTAATCCAATTTTAAATACAATCAATTCGAGAGTAATTCAAACTCTAATTCAATTTTAAATATAACCAATTCAAACATAATTCAAATTCTAATTCAATCTTAAATACAACCAATTCGAGCACAATTCAAACTCTAATTCAATTTTAAATACAATCAATTCGAGAGAAATTCAAACTCTAATTCAATTTTAAATACAACCAGTTCGAGCAGAATTCAAATCCAAATTAAAAAATCCTAAATCATGAATCTAAATCCCACGAAGCCTTCTGAAATAAAAATTTGTTTAGAAATTTTGATCTAGGAACCCGAATTTAATTAAAAGTAACCGAATCGTTGTAAAATATAACAAAATTCATTGAAAACTGAACGTGGCGCGCGATTCAACCGTGTTTTCGGGTCAGAAGCGTGTACGCGAAAGAAATCTGACCGTGACTTCCTCGAATTGTTCCGGAAGCCAATTTTCCAGCGGTTGAACGTCTTCATCGTCGACACTGACAGAGATAGTGTGTGTAAGTATACGGTATCGCGCCACCTCAAGACGAAATTCAGGGGCTGTGCGGTTTTCGTGACGGCGAGAGGCCAGAATGACACCGGCTGGGAGACAAGCAGCAGCAAAGTAGTAGCAAGTTACAAGCGGTCTTTGGTAGTTGGCTCGAGTGTTCTCAGTAGAGCGACTCCGTTTCAGTCGCGCGGAAGCAGCCGACCGTTGCACGTGTTCACGGATAAGACGACAACCTCCACCATCCATGGGTTACCAGTACCCATTCGCACATCTGGATACTTTGAATTGACCATAAGAAAGTAAGTTCGTTCTTTGTCTCTTTTCTTACCGCTTAAATTTGTTGAACTTCGAAATTATCGTTCAGAAAAATGGTTAACAGAAACGAGCGATCGATTTTCTATTTTCTACATTATATTGTATCTCTTGATCGTTCGAGAAATGATAAATAAGAGCGGTGCGAGTGGTTGATACAGTTGAAGATTCTTCGCGATACAACTAAACTTTAGAATTTTTATTGAACGAACGATCAAACGAAATGTGTATCCTTTTATTTTTATTCGTTCTATGGTGCCTTTTGGTATTGTTTGAACATTGATAAATTCGAGTGGTGTGGCTAAAGAAATTAAACGAACAAAGATGTAAATTATTCCTACGATTTACCGATATTGGTCATTTTAATCAGCCTGGATAAATTTCTTTGAGAAATTCTAGAAATTGAGTCTATTTTTTTTAACAGTGTTTACTGTTAACACATTTCACGCCATGTGGCTCGTCGAGGCTTGTCTCGAGAGATACTCAAGCCGATATAAGTTTATCACACGATCTCGTTTCCTGTAATGAAATATCGCGATGCATCTCCTTGACTCAGTTTTGAAATTATATTAGAAACGTTGAGCCTTGTACGACATCGAATGTGTTAACTGCACTAAATAAAAAAGATTCTCCTCGCTGCTGTGACTGGTTAACGAATAGTGTCGTTTAAATCGATTCCAGAGTAGCACAGTTCAATTTTGAAAGGTGTAATTCAATTATCTTTCGTACGTGGAACGTTTGTTAGGAAGATCGCTCGAGGTGAATAGCGTCGAGTGGGCTAGTTGGTTGGTTTGATTTAGAGAGGGTTTTAAATAAACCGTCCTGTAGCTGGGACGACGCGATTACACGGATAAATGGTCGCTTTTTGTCGGCATTGTTTACGCAATTCACGTGCTCATTTAGTCGCTCGAAGAACAATCTTGGGAATTAAGGAAAGACTGGATTCGAAGCTTGTCTTATTAAATCTCTGCAGTCGCTGCATCTTTCAAATACAAACAGTTCAAATACCTAAACGTATCTTTTTCCTCTTTCGATCCTCCATAAAGAGATTTATAAGTTGCACGTACACGTATTTATATCGCTTAATTTTTATTTTGTTCGTTCACAACTGTACTATTCTACGAGAAACATTTATTGTTTTATTATTATTCCAACAAGCAGTCTGGTTCGTAGTTTTCTGACTGCAACCAAGAAACTCTGAATGTAACTATTTCCTTCTAAAGAAGCAAGACTCTGCTCATGGAGACTTAATTTCGTTTATGATTTTATTTTCACCGTACGTTTCGATACTTTTATCGGGCAATGACTTTTAATTCTGCCAAGGTCTCGATAGTAGAATCCAACCCCAGATTTCAATGACACCGACGAGCTGAATCGGCTGCTAATAGTAACGAAGAAACTGCACGCCATTCTTGTAGCGTTATAAAATTTGATTTTACATAAAGCTTTATTTCGCTAACAGCTTTTTACGATCGAGTTTACAAAGTTGCATTACTCGATCGAGCCTTACGGTTCGTGTGAAATTTGGTTAAACGGCTGTCACCGGAGTTATGGTTCGCTGTTGATGTTAAGTGTTTGCATCACTACTGTCGCCATCATTCATGAACATTCGTGTTTACACTCGGAGGTTAGATAAATTCTAATTTATACGAATCCTGGTTACGTTGCTTGCTAAATTGTACGGTTGGAATAAAAGTTGTGCAACTTATCGAACACCGTATGGAAATCTGATAAATACTGATAATCGTACAGGCAGCTTATTAAGTTAAACAGCTTCGGTTTTTCGCTGCGTAAAATAGATAAATGAGTCGTTAGAGGAGTAAGTACTTTAGCAACATCTTTGCGCAGCTTATGCAACAATTCGGAATTTTTTAAGTGCTTATTCAATATGTCAATGAATTACAGAATCATTCAAGTATCCGATTATCTACATGCTCGTTACATTATGTCGTGCTTGAAGCGTACTGTATCTATCGGTAATACGTATCTCTGCCCACGGTTTACGTTACATCTGAAAAAAGTCACGATCACTGACATTCGGAGAAGCGAAACCTATCATTGGATGACGAGAAAACGGAACATCTGTTTGAAGAATGGAACCGTGACGATCCTATAACACGTTCTCTCAGAAAACTAACACTATTCCGAGTAACATTTTACCGATACGCTAATTCGTAATCGCCGATAAGGTTTCAGACGCGTATCAACACTGTCTGCCATTTTGTGTGACAAAGATGCAACGATGCAGCGATTAAGATAAAAACGATACTGGTTGAGATTATTTCATTTCGAAACGTAGTTATCGTATCGGTTATGCATGTTAGATCCTCGTTTTTTTTTTTTTTTGGAGTAGGTACAACGATCTTGCTCGAGTAGGAGCAGTATCGAACATTTTTATTCAATTTTATCTATCTGTAAAGCTTCGGTAGAAAATTTGATATTAACTGTCAGGAAGTATCGTTCGAGAATTGTTTTGTTAGAAGATAAACGACGAAGCTTGAAATTTTATTAGACGATAAACGACGAAGCTTGAAATTTTATTAGACGAAGAAGTTGTATATTAATTCGGCATCGTTATATGTAACAATATTTCGACACGCGCACAAATATGCTAATTCGTATTGTACGTCTCGGTGTAGATAACATTTCGACAATTCGATATATTAAGATCGTTAACACTTTGTGCCTAATGTTTAATCCATCACGTGACAAAGCCACTGTACTCACAACCGACCAACGTGGTGCAAAATTTCCGTCAATGGTCCGTCACCAATTTTTGGCCACGATCCATGTTAAATACCGGCTCGTTAGATCACCCAATGATTTTAAAAATAAAACTCATATTTAATTCCTCGTTTTTCTTCCAACACAATATATCGTCATCGATCAAAACCGATATAATTTAATTCGTTCGAACGTGTACGCTAAAAATTATACGAAATGGTATGCAATTCCTTATGAACTGCATTAAATTAAAACCAGAGACGTTGATATTCTTTTTCCACTATATTTCAACTATATTTCCACTATACGTACGGAACAACGCACGATCTGTATTCATACGAGAGACACTGGTTCTTTTCCTGTTACGATTTTCCTTTTTTTTTTCTCCCTTTTTCTGTCTCCGCAGTCATTCAACGATGTTAAATATCGACAATCGGTTTGGCGATGAAACGCTTGACATTTAAACAATGTTAGCCGATGCAATAATCAAGCCACGTGCAAGAAACGTGCCACGTATTGCGCCGTTCGTGCAGCTCCCGACAATTTTGCATACTTTTTGAATGGGCGAAAAAGACCGCGAGTTTCCCATAGCCGTGTTCCCAAGGATAACGAGTATAATAACGAGTACGTATTCATACATATACGATTTCAGTCAACGATCTACTCACAAGAAAGTTGCACCGGTTGGATCAACAAAATCCAAGAGTAACGTCGCGTCGAATTAAACATTCTTTTTTTTCTTGCTCCTTTTTTCTCGCATTTTTTTTTTTTTTATTAATTACCAAGTCATTATTTTATCTATTCATACGAATACTCGATACTGTTGGCGCTATTATCAATTTTACGCGTTTCAAAATTCTCGGAATAATAATCCGATCTTTCGGGAATTAAGTTTATCTCGTTCTTCTTACTTTTCTCTCCTTTTTCTGTAATTGCTTCAACATTCCGTTTCATTCCGACCAAGTTGACGTTTAAAATATATTTCGTTCGATGAGTCACGTGTCTGATGAACCGAAAAGGGAAAAAAAAACAGAAAAAAAGAAAAAAGTAAATAAATTCGTCTTCGGTTGGTTTCGCAACGTGGCATAATTTTTGTACTTATCGTTTGCGTTAACATTCAAGGTTACCTTCTCGAACACCTGACATTTCGCCTGGTCTATCGCGATAACGGATAGAGCCCGAGTAAATCTTCCATGGAATTATTGTAACGAAACGGGTGGGCAACGAATTAAATAGATAAAGAGTATCATGGTGCTATCCTAATTTCTTATCGGTCCCTTGTCAGTCGCGAGGAAGTTGCAGCGCGTCCAACGTCCACAAATATTGAATAACAACTGGGAGCACTCTCGACCTCGATTAGGACAAAAAGTGAGGAATCTGTAATTTTCCTCGACAGCGAACCTTACGTATTACAAATTCCCTTATCGAGCTAAGCTACGATAAACTCATTTGTATATTATTAAATATACCATGCATATTTATTATAAAAATAATCATTTATATACGTCGATCGTTTATATAACAGAAACTCACTGATTTCTCTTGTTACCTATAATTGTTTCCAATCCATAAAATTTCTTCTCACCGACCATAAAATTTCCTGTTAATAAATGGAGCACGAATAAATAAAGTTGCAGTATATTTTAGTTCAGCATTGAATCCAAGGATATCTTCGTTTCTCCAATTAAAATTATACTAAAATTATACTAAAATTATACTAAAATTATACCAAATCATATTACCAACCATAATTGATAACATCGAGAAAACGGTTATCAAGTTTATCCATGATCCATCTAACAACTTTTTCTAATTAAACACACACGCGGATTAAAGAGTCCATCGACTCGTTCGTCGTTTGTAAAACATTCGTTAATGTTCACTTTCCATTCTCCGCTGTTACTCGTTCGCTTTCCCGATTTTATCGGTTTCGAGAAAGGAAATTTCCTCTGATGCTCGATTCTCGGGATCAGATCGGAAATGGGATGTGCATAATCGGTCGATGATGCAATCGATTCGATTGGTGGCCGATAAAAGCACACGCGAACGAGGGAAACACTCTTAGGCGATTCTGTTCTGGTTCGAAAGCGTCTCTGATGGAATACTTGTGTCGAGCAACTGGGTCGGTCAATGTTGAAACGAGGAGAACCAGTGTTTCTCGTTCCTTTCCTGTTTCCTTCGTACAAACTTCAGTTACGCTTGCTCGCGGGTATCGTGGTCTCTCGTGTCGATGGAGGAAAGTGTGTTGCGTTCCTTCGAAGGGGAAAACACATTTTTTTTCCCCACCGCTCGACGTGCAAGATTGGGATCTGGTTGATTACTTAACAGTTTCGCGATTTTAACCCTCGTGTGTTGTTCTGGGTCCGTTTGATCGGGTATCGAACAATTGGGTATTTAACGATTTCTTATCGGGATGTTTAATGATCGTATTACGCGAAGAGTATACAGGAGACGAAATTAATTTAAATAACAGTATATTGTTTTATCGATAGGGTTTAAACCATCATTTGTGATGTTAAAAGAAAATTCTGAAGGAATTGATTTATAAATCATTATCTTAAAGTTAAAATTTTAATTTGTATATATAATA
>SMSQ01020193.1:26013-44489 GCA_019453375.1 Ctenoplectra terminalis | reverse complement strand
TTAAAATTCTAACTTATATAAATAATAATAATTGTAAGAAAATACTGAAGAAATTATCTTAAAATTCTAATTTATATAAATAATACTAATCGTCATCTTATAGTTAAAATTATAATTTTAAGGTAACAATGATTTATAATTCAGTTTTCTTTAAACATCGTTAAAGGATGATTTAACGATTATTTGATAATAAAACATACTGCTATTTAAGTTAATCGAGTAAAAAGTTGATACAGTTTTGTGTACAAGGATTGATATTATTTTTTGAGGGCTTTTTTTTAGATTTTCTTAATCTCACTTTTTGTTAGACACGAGTTTGATAATGGAATGATGAAGTTGAATTTTTTGACAGTGTTTTCGATGTTTCTTTCTTTTATGAAAATACATAATGTATTACAGATTATTAGATCGATGATTGAGTACGGGAGATTAAAATCAAAATGTCGGAATTTAACTGTTATTTGAGTATTATAAGAAGATCGAAGAATCATTATGATATTATATCAGTCGTATACTCGATGGAACACATGATCGCAAGAATGGATAAGAATGAATAATATCTTCAAACAGAGCTTACTATTATCGTTGATTACCGGTTCTCTGAATTTAACCGATGAATTCCTTGTGGAGAGGATATATTCTCAAGAAATTATATTTTTTCTGCTCCGTAAAGTGTCCGAACATATGTTTTTATAGAAATTTATAAAGAAGATAATACATGATATAATAGTTTCTTTTATTTTTAATTATTTTTCTGATCGATATGTATACTTCAATTATTAAAAATTATTTGTATTAAAGCGTTTTAATTTTTCTCCGGAGCAACTTATCGCACAGCGTAAGACATAAAGAAACATGCGATCTTTTCCGCAATAAAGAAAAAACTTTTTTTTTACCATCCAAAAAATTGAACTCAACTTATGATTCAACGTGTTTTAACATTGTACGAATCAGATAGCTCGATGCTGCGCAAACGTTCGTCAAATACTCGAGCTCGCCAATAATCAATGTAAACATATCAACAAACTTATATAGGGTGTTTCACAAACGGCGTATTTCGCGTACGTGGCTCCTCTTTTGATCTTAAAATAACACGATTTTCTGAATCAGTGTTTCGTGTTATATTTGTTTCATAAAATCTTCCTATAACTTGCCGAAAAAAAAAGCAATTAATAACCCAGTCATAATCAACACGAATACAAAAACTTTTCTTAAACATCGTTACAAAATGTGAAACAGAAAACAAAGAAAAGAAAAAGAAACGAAAAAGAAAAAAAATATACCGAAAAGCTCCAAACGAAAGAAGAAAGGAAAGAATACAAAATAATAAAATCTGTTTATTATTCGCTAACAATTTAAAGATACGCTATAAAAAAAAAAAAAAAAATAATAATAATTTAAACGAGAAACACGAAGAAAGAACGAAACGAAGTGCCAAATTAAATTTATTTGAATGAGATGCGCCATTTCGGCACCCAACAAAATGTTAATTAAACTTTTCTTAAACATCGTTACGAAATATGAAACCGAAAAAAAATAAAAGTAGAAGAAACGAAAAAGAAAAAAAATATACCGAAAAGCTCCAAACGAAAGAAGAAAGGAAAGAATACAAAATAATAAAATCTGTTTATTATTCGCTAACAATTTAAAGATACGCTATATAAAAAAAAAAAAAAATAATAATAATTTAAACGAGAAACACGAAGAAAGAATGAAACGAAGTGCCAAATTAAATTTATTTGAATGAGATACGCCATTTCGGCACCCAACAAAATGTTAATTAAAAACACCTATTGGGCGGGTATCAAGAGCAGGAATGGATCAAAGTCGGGCCAATAGGAAGGCTAATTCTAGCTGAGACGATGTTCTGGCTCAGACGACGTGTTTCTTCCTGGTGCACGTGGTGCAAACGCGAATTCCTAAAGTTCGACGGGGCGCCACGTTATCGAATCTGCCGCGTATCGTTGCGACGTCGGAAGTTCGATGCAAGAAATATCTGGCATTGGTTATTTTTGTGGATGGGTTCCTTTTATACCAGCGTTTCGAACGTATAAGGGATGGGTTATTTAAAAAAAAAAAAATATTCCGCTGCTACGTGTCTCGTGCGATGAATTACGACGACAAAGGTGAATCTAAAATAACCTTTTTTTTTCTTCTGCTCGTTATTTCTGTCTGAGAAAGAAAAAAAATGAGAGAACGTTAAACCGGAAGTGTGGTAGTCCAAAGTTTGATTAAACATCCCCGGTATGCTTGCCACGAAGAAACAATTAAACTTTTTCGAGTTACAGTGGCTACAAAAAATATTTGCACGACATTGTATTTAATTTGGCAGTTACGTTTCGATTACTTATATTTCATTTCTTATAAGTCAAAATGGAAGAGTTAGATTTTTGTGATGATAACTTGGCGAAGTAAAATAGAGAGACTATTTGATTAAGTTTATTTGATTAGTTAACACTTTGTATTAATTCGATGTAACCGAGATAGTACCAAATCTCTTCAAGGTCAGATGTGACAAATAAAGTAGGAATAATTAATACCGATATTAAATTTTTCTATCATTCGATAGAACTTTCGTGCGGCTGTAAAAATTTGTTTTTGTGAAAATAAATTGTAGAACCTGATAGAAAAATAATTAATTGACAAACACTGGTACGTGCAAACACTTTTCTCAGCCACTGTAGACACGCTTCTCTTGTTTCTGTTTAAAAAAAAACATTTATCGACTAATAAAAACTTTCGTTACGAAATCGTACCAATAAATAAGAGTTATTAAATCGCACAAAGTTATTATTAAGAGTTTAAAAATACGTTTAAACAAATTGTATCGTTGAACAATGAATAACGGTCCTATCGTGTGACTAGTTTTTAAACATCCTTAGTATTTATTCAATTTAAATCTAGTTAAATTGTTCCGAGAAACGATTGAGTCAACGAGACCAGATAAACCCATGACGAATCGCAATAACGGTGATCGTAATTGCACCAAGCATCATAATCGTGTCAAGAATCGCATTAAGAGGGTAATTGACTTAAAAGTATAATTCATGTGCCCTTTGCCATCGTAATCGTACGAATACGCCGCTATGAATCGAAGAATGGGCCACTAATTTATAATTGGAGCCGTTTGCTTCCGTTTAGCTACGATTATCTTCATCTTCTATGTGGCCAATTTTTTATTTTTCATCGACTTCATCTTATAATTGGGAACAGAAAAAGGAAACAAAGGACTTCTAATTGGTCTAAAAAATATTTTACTAAGTAAACACATCGATATAAATTAATTTAACTAAATAAATGTCTATCTGTTTTTCTTCTACAAGTTCTTATCGGAAAAACTTCACTCTTCTATTTTGAGTTATAAAAACTTCAATATAGATAATTAAATATAAATAAAAAAAATGTAAGGGAAAAAGAAGATTAAGATATTCTTTAAAACCTATAGTTTTTCAGATATTTAAATTTTAAGTAAATATTGTAAGCGTTGGTTTCAAATGATATCAAAGATGGCGTCGAATAAAGTATGAATGACAAAATGGCGGACCATTTTTTCCTCTTATAAATTTCAACGTTTTACGACAGAATATTGTTTACACGCAATTATTTCCTGCCGAATGATTAGCAAAGTAGAACCATGTTTGAACGCAAACACGGAAAACAAGGAATCCGTTCTTAAGGAAGGTCAATTATAAACCGTTGGATAACTTTTTATTGCCATCCTATTTTCAGTTTCAACATCAATCATTGCACGTGTATTTTACTTTTATCCGCGTTGTTTCCTTTGTTCTACTCGTCGAAAGATGGGTATTAATTAGTCTTTGCGAGGCAGATTAGCTGCAAGATGTACCTGGAGAAAGGAAAATATCTCGAAAAGAGTTCAACGAATGTCATAAGAAACATTTTATTATAGATAATAATGCATGTCCTTGTTAATTCAATAAAATATAACTTTACAAATGTTCTTCGAAATAAACATCTCTAATCATCGATGCAAATTAAATTAATTACGCATGCACAACTGAAACAAAGAAGCAAACATTTCTAACTCTTTAAAGTCTGAATTACTTGAAACAAAAATTAAAATTGTTTTCCGCTGAACTTTCTCTAGTAACGCATCTATTAATGTAATTACCATTTAAATAATGTCTAAAAATCATGAAACAGTGACCGAGAAAAGAAAAGAGTTCCTAAAAATTTATTTTCCAAACCAAAACTAAGATTAGGATAATATTAATACAAATATGACTGCATACAATTAAACTTTAAAGCGTTAAATAATTTCTTCTGTATTTCTCGTCCCCTTTTTTTACACTGACAAATGGTTAAACGAAGTTTTTTTTCAAACTTAATACTACACTTTGGATAAAATTAGAGTTTTTTCGTCCGCTGAACAGAACGCAGCGGTGATATTACGCGAGCATAAAATTAGACAATGGTTGTGATCTACTTTCGCGAGACGCGTAACGCAACCTCGTCAAGAACACAGCGTGCACCTATGCACCGGTGTTGTTATCTTGTATTTCGTCCAGCCAGAGCTTCGGTAATTCCTATCCATAAAAATCTCGCCTGATACGTCGTTTCATGTCTGTGCTATCGCTTTGTTTTCGCTCATACGGCAAGCTAATCAGGACTATCCTCTTAATCGTAAATGTAACTGTCTAACCATTATGAAATTCTTGATAACGCTTATCAATGTCATCTTCGACAAACTTGCCAAATAAGGAGTTCCTTGTGACACGCTTGCTGTGATGAAACCTAATTAAAATTCGGATTCTAAGTTAAGTAAAACAGAACAATTTTTTTAGTTATGTCGAAGTACCGTTACACGATAGAAAATTTAATATATATTGACATAAGCAATCGATATGTAAATGTCGAAATAAAATCGATATNTTTTTCAAACTTAATACTACACTTTGGATAAAATTAGAGTTTTTTCGTCCGCTGAACAGAACGCAGCGGTGATATTACGCGAGCATAAAATTAGACAATGGTTGTGATCTACTTTCGCGAGACGCGTAACGCAACCTCGTCAAGAACACAGCGTGCACCTATGCACCGGTGTTGTTATCTTGTATTTCGTCCAGCCAGAGCTTCGGTAATTCCTATCCATAAAAATCTCGCCTGATACGTCGTTTCATGTCTGTGCTATCGCTTTGTTTTCGCTCATACGGCAAGCTAATCAGGACTATCCTCTTAATCGTAAATGTAACTGTCTAACCATTATGAAATTCTTGATAACGCTTATCAATGTCATCTTCGACAAACTTGCCAAATAAGGAGTTCCTTGTGACACGCTTGCTGTGATGAAACCTAATTAAAATTCGGATTCTAAGTTAAGTAAAACAGAACAATTTTTTTAGTTATGTCGAAGTACCGTTACACGATAGAAAATTTAATATATATTGACATAAGCAATCGATATGTAAATGTTGAAATAAAATCGATATATAAATGTTTAAATATTTTTTCAGCCATCGTAGATGCAAGAAAAAATCAAAATATCAAAATATAAAAATATTGGAATAAATGCTATTTTTTTCCCTACTAAATATTCTAATTTAATTTTTTACTTGCAATTTTAAGTACCGCTAAAATGCTTACTTTCTTCTCGGAACGCAACGCGTTAAACGATACGCCATTTTTACGCTCGCAATCTTTCCAAGCTGTTCATCCGATCATGGAAGCTCGACGTGAAATGTTCTAAATGACAATGCCTCTGACAAAAAAAAAATTGTTTTATTCAAAGCGTTTAACTTATTAAAGTATGCGAGCGTAGGTCGTAATTGCTGTCGAATTAGTTTGACACCTAAACTGGCGCCAGCCCTTTTTCGCTCGGCTGAATGGCACCTGGTGTAATTGACAGCTTCCTCGTTACGAAATTCTCGATCTTGCACAAGGAAACGATTAGCGGTCTTCAAACATTTCGTTTGTTACGTTTCCCGTGTAAAGAGTCATTTCCTCTTGCGCTTTTCAATGTCGAAAATTGCCACGTTTAAACGGATGAATGGAACAGGTATCGCGAAGGACCAGCAATTTTGATTCGTAAAGTTAGTAAAAAGGGTGGGATAAAAATTGAATATTGTAAATACAAATAAAAATTAAATATTAAATACTCTGTAAATATCGGATCAATTTTTTATTGAAATTTCTAAGCAATTTATCTGATACGAGAGAAATTACTTAAAAAAAATATACGTAGCTCTGAAAAGCTTTGTTCACGCTTAGCAAAAGCTTCAAAGATCTTAGTACAAATTTGCAGGTAGTTAAAAAATTCTTTAATAAAGTTCAAACCCAAAAAGTTGAGGAATTTTAAATGACACGATGCAAATTTCGAAACATCTGCGATAAAGGTCCGAAAAGAAATTACTCAGCTACTCTTAAAAAAAAAAGACCGCTACAACACTCTTTGTTCCGTTTTGAAATATAAAAAGAACACTAAATATGACAACTAAATATTCGAAAGTTATTCATTAGTCACACTTCTCGTACAGTTTTATCTCAATCGTGTTTCAATAGATGACCAAGTCTTCCAATAAGCGAATCATGATTGATGTTAACGGAATTCGGTCAGTCAGCATGTTGGAAGCGTGTCGGTCGTTTAGTATCGTGTCGTAACACTGTGATTAGAGGCGGATGCACGTTTTCTGCGATTCGACAGAAAAAAGATACACCGGCTACATCATTATCTATCTGTCGGTTACGTCAGGACAGAGAATTGTTTATCTTAACATGGTAATAAAGAAGCTATCTCGTTGAAAGTTTTCCAGTGTCAATCCAGCGGAGAACCGGTTAGAAGAGAATAATGCACGCTTCGTGATAGCACGCGTAAACTTTCCCGATTGTGTTATTAACGAGGTGGGCACGGTTGGGTGAAAATCAATCATCGAGTCGTCTCGATAAATAGTGCGAGACTTAATTGCATGCTAATGGTTCGCAGACAATTAGATCTTTCTTCTTCGCGAACGTTTGCACAGTTGTCTTGGACCATCCTGAAAAATTTCGAGCCGCAATAACGTAAAGCTGTCTCGAATGAAGGAAACGATTCATCTTTGCGTGCATTCCTCTTGTTTTGTCGTTTGTTTTGTCTTTTGTTTTATCTTTTGCTTTGTCCTTTTCTTTGTCTTCTGTTTCCTTTCTCGAGAATAATATTTGGAACGATAATTTCTGGGATACTGTTGCTTCATTTCGGTTTCTACGGTTTTTATGGTTTTCGTACGGAAATTGAGTATTACATTTTTTTACAAATTCTTTCACAACTGTTATGAAAATGAAATAATTTGTTTTCTTCTTTTAGAAATTTCTATATTTGAGTTTTAACTTTGGCGTTAGAATAGACTAAAATTAATTACTGTTTTTATTTTTATTTTCTGTTTTTTTTTTATCTCTCATTGAAGATTTCTCAGAAACACGTAAAGTGCCTTTAACGATCTCAGTAATTGCAGTACCGAAGCTTTTTTTATCGGAGTAATTGCATAAACCGTAATTATGTGTAATTTTATCACTTCGCATTGCTCTGTATGCCACTAATTATTGTTGACGAATTGTTATTATAAAACAAATCGTTATTGGATACACTATCAAATGTATCAACATGAAAATGACGGAAGGCTTGAATTACTTACAATTAGAGCAGACATTACAAACGTAACTCGATAAAAGATGAAAATATTTACACATAGGATGCTGAAATTGGATGACATTGCATAAACAAAATTATTAATAGCCGTACGTCTGGATAATTGTTTATCGTATACATTACAGGCAATCAAGTTAATCACGCAATTAATTGATCGCAAAACCAAATTCCGTACCGTCGCAAAAAGGCCTTGTCCTAAATATTATAAAAAAAAGATACACTATTATTTAAGGAATATTCACAAAAAAAAGGTTTATCTTAAAGTTTCAAATAAAGAAGTAAAATTTGTTCCACGATGAAACAAGCTCCATAATTTTTGTTCTACATGCATCTCTATTAATTTTTTTCATACATTTATAACAATTATTGGTACGTACTAACATTTATAACAATCATTGATATTCAATTTTTAAATCAAGCTAAGAAACTATAATCATTTGCAATTTTTTTCTGATAAGCAAATAACATTTGATTAATTTTGATTAATTGAATTATCTAATCATATTAAAATAAATAAATTAAATTATTTACAATTAAATTAATTAAAATAAAATGTTTAGAGAAGGTTAATACATAGAGCACAATGGAATAGTTCGTTCGATAAATGTTTTAAGTAAAAACCAATTTTCGTAACTCTTATTTAGTAATTTTATTAGAAGTGATCCTATGAACCTCTATAAAAGAAAAACTCGATCAGTTAACCATGATCGTGTCGATCGAATCACGAATCCTACTAGCTGGTAATACACGATACACGTGAGCCACCGGGAATCGGTGGATAAATCAGTTTGTTATTGATAGCTGGTGTACTTACACGTGGTAAGCTCGAATCGCTCGTGTGTCCGGGTGATTTCTCGCGATTCAGAATGCTTCCACTCGGCCACAGAGTTCAATCTGCTCGTGATGTATGCACGGGTATGCATTACTTAAGAAGTCAATCAATGACACATGCTCGCCTAGCCGTGGCCCTGCAATCGACACATTTCTCGACGAGAATCGTTCGTTTCGTGGCGAAATCTTGGCGATGGAATATTACCACTTGGATCTAACTGGATATTGTTGCCTTGGACTTTTATTCGATCGATATCATGTTTTTTAACACTAGAACTACCAAAGTGGTCAAAATGACCCATTCGTAATTTTTTACACCAATTTTATAAATTTAATATGGCATCTCAGAGGCAATTTTCCGTGATTTTCTGTTAAAAATGTAGACAAAGCTTCGTTTCCCTCCCATTGCGTATTTTTTTTATATACCTTTCATTATGATTTTTTCGATAGAAATAAGTATGCTTTATTCGTCGGTAGTTCTAGTATTGAGCATTAGAAGCTAAAAGGTTTAGAAGTACTCTTAGTTAACAGTAGAACTACCGACGAATAAAGCATATTTATTTCTACCGAAAACTACTAAGGGTAGAAATCATTCTTACGATATCCATCGATTACACGCGACTTGTTAACAGAGGCGGCTTGTTAACAGAGCGGAATATTACCGGAGAAATCCGAAGGAAGCCGGTGGACAGATGTTCAGTCACGTTTCCGTGGGAAACTGTATCGCCTGATCAGTATCTTGCATTGAACTTTGCGCGACCTTACTCGATCAGTTCTTTGCTGAAGAAAAGCGCGGGTTATGTCGAAGTTTAGAGTTTAATTAGCTGATAATTAGCGGATAATTAGCGTACATGGAGTTAAAATAAAATAACGCACGTTTAAACAAATTTAATTAAAAAAAAACTCCATCTAGGGTTATTGATGATCCGAAGAATAACATACAATTTCTTTTTACTCTAAAAAAGTTAAAAATTGCGAGAGATGGTAAGTGATAAGTTATCTTTAAAAAGTGTTCAAACAAATAGTTCAATAGTTAAATATTTCATTAAAATTGTATCTTTTTAACAGGATTTGCTAAAATACGCCTAATTGTTAATGTCTCGAGTGGTTAGTTTTTCCAGTTTTTTTCGAAGTTTACGTAACAGTACATTTCGAGAACGCACACTGTTGTATTTTACGTAATTTTTCGGGCGATAAAAATACACTTTTCGACTTTCGGTTGTTTTCGCTGCGAGATAAGCAGATAATGAAAATGAGTCGTGTTCCAAGTTGACGAAAGGTGACATATCGTAGTCTTGGCATTGATTCCAATTTTGTTCATTCACCATATTGATGGTATACATGCAAATGAGTGGGCGGTAACTTTATTATTGAAATTATCAGGCTACAATTGTTTTATGTTATCGAGGGTGAGTTGTGTGTTTCACCTTTTCACCCTTTCGCAATATAATAAAATGACGAGGAATACGGAAGGATCAATTTTTAAAAATAAGCAATTTTAATTATTCGTTGTATTCATGTGTAATACACGATAATATACAAAATTTATACTACCCCAATGTTTAGTCGTTAATTATATTTAATGTAATATAAATGTAATTTTAATATTGTACACTTCTCAGACATTAATTAAGTTCTTTTTGTTATGTTTGCAGATGGAAATGCACAAAAACCCCAACGCGAAGAAGAATTCTTTGCGTGGTGACGAGATGACGCTTAAGGAACCTCACAGGTAAATCAATATTTGCAATATCGATTCATTCTTATTCGTAAAAACGTCTAGCCTGTCTGGGTTTACACATTTCAAAGTGTTCCACGCGACAGTGTTGAATTTTTCTTTTTTTTTTTAATTACATCGGCCAACGGCTAAGTCCGTTCGATAATTTATCACGCTGTAATGTTGCATAATTGCAGATTGTTCGCTAACATCAATATTGCTAATTAGAAATTTATTACCTTTGCGCACCTGTGCGGTCATCTAATATTTAACGAGCAACAATCGTGAGCTTTATTTATTGCTATTTTTAAATAATTCAAGGAAACAGTTAAATTTTTACAAACTCACACATTACTACAAATTCTTGTCATAAATTATTAACATCTGTACATTCGATAATAAATCAATATTTGTCTAAACTTCCGTTAACGTTTTTTATTTTTTAACAAAAAAAGTCTTCGCCTTTATTTACCATTGGTAATTCTTGTTAATTCTTGTTAATTTTTCATAACTTTTATCGGTACCATCATAGATTCGCGATATTTTTATTTTTAACACTCCGCTATCCTATTTTCGCAACTTATGCCTGCAAACTATGTTTGAAAAATTTTTCTTTTATTATTTCACAAATCTTTTACAGTAACAACATTGTTACAATCATTGTTCACTATGTTCTGTGCAACAAACACGTCTTATCCAGTTCATCGTTGCCCAAAATAGTCAGTGGAATAGACCGGTTAGCACTAAACGGGCAGATTGCGAAACTAGAAGGCCTTATATACGTGTTCCTGTTTCAATGACAAGACCGGAGCCAAAAGTGACGTAGTTCGTTGGCACCCACCGATATTTCTTCGATCTAGCATCGAAGCGTGAAACTTGCACAGTATTCGACACGGTTTTCACCCGTAAATTTACATTTTCGCAAGGCGGAGTGCGACGATTTCATGTAAACGAGGTTGCACGGACGGGGTATCGAGGTTTTCCACCATATTGATCGGCTGGGATCTCTTTACGCGGTTTACGTTGTTATCCCTGAAGATTTACAAGCACGGTTGCACGAGTAAAAATTAAACGCGTAATTGCTATACGCGATTGTTTATTATCGTTCATTATTTACTCTCAAATTACTTTCCGCTCGCAATAGGAGATATAATTGTTATAAACAAATGTTATATCGACGCCTATCGCATCTTTGTAATCAAAGCGTGAACGGCGTATTCCTCGATTACCTCATATGCCAACTGATCGTTGCTCATTTATTCAAGGATACGTGGAAAACCGGTTACTTTTTCTTTTTTTATTTGCTACACATTTTTCAGTTTTTCTGTCCCAGAAGTTTCTTCGTTATCGAACAAGCGATTCGTTCAACAATTTTTATTTCTATCTTTAATTTTATCGAGATTAAATTGATTTTTAATTCCCGCGCTATTGACATTTTTTTATTTCTATTATTTAAGAGAGAATGTATATATATATAGCGGTGTTAGTTTAATCACCATTATAATAATTTCATCGAAAACTGTTGGTAGTTGCTTGACACGTAGATTTTAAAAGGAAAATCAGCCACGTTGGTCCAAGAAGAATTATAAATAACGCGTGATAAATTCGATGTTGTTCGTGTCACCGCTCGTTGTCCGAGAAGGGAAGTCTGAAATATTTGTTCAGACTAATAAAAAGACGTTTTCGACTGGTTTAGAGGGGGTTTACCTTGAAACGTTAACGTCAGATCGTGGATATAGGATAACCGGGATTCTTGAAATAAAGATCAAGTTAAACAGTCACATTTATATCGCTACAAGTCATTTGTGCATTGGTCTTGACGCATTTCCTCTTAAAAAAATATTTTGTTCAATAATTTTACCGATCTTTTTAAGGTAACAGCCGTGTTATAATTATTCCTTACCATATTCTGTACAACGAACACGTTTTATCCAGTTCATCGTTGCAAATTTATTCAGTAATTATTATTTTTTTATTTTTAAGTTTTCTTTAATTACGATTCAAATTTTTTCAAATATATTCACAAATTTTATCGTGTTAACGTTCTTATATTGCATACTGTATATTATAAAAGTCATAATTTGTATTAAATCAGCGTACTTTCAAATCGTAAATTTTCAACCTATATTAGATTCCAATTTTTATTTATAAATCTTCACCGTGCTCTTTGACCGTATACTTTGTTGCAATTATTTAAATCGTTCCGTCGAGGCAATTTCCAAATTGGCCGTTATTCAACATCGATTACAATTCGAGTGAAAGTAGAACGCGTTTGGCGTGTTCTAGCGTCGATGTGTCTGCGATAGAAGCTGCGCTATGGTAATTGTAAATCTTACGAGCAACTGGTTTGACGTTCATGGGAAAAGTCGGACGTAACTTTATACAGAAGTAGACTCGCTGGCACTGCATTCTAGTTGCATTTGTTGGGATCGGTCTCGGGTTTCTGTAACAAAAGAGACACGCAGCAATTAAAGATTTTATTGATACCGATCTTTACGTAACTCGCTTGTGATCCAGAACCTCGATTTCTTTTAAACCAAAGATCCGTTTAACATTAATTGCATAGGAAATACGTAATTACATAGAAAGTAATATGGAAAGTTTGATAATTAGCAATTACATAAATGTAACAAAAATATAAGAGATTGAAAATTATTCTGATAATCAATGATAAAATATATTTATCGTGAAATAAAATTCATTTCATATAATTAGCAGATAAATTATTTAGAGACACAAATATCTAATTTTCTCGAGACAACGTTTAAAACATCGTACGATTTTTATGAATCGTTAAACAAATTGTTACTTAAATTGAAAAAGTATTGTAAAATTTTAATTTTAAGTATTGTATTTAATTTGATAAATCTGATAAATCGAATAGCATAGAATTTGATAAATCTGATTAATTTAGCGTTGTGAAATAATATTGTATTCAATTGTCCCGAAAGTTTCTTCCGTTATCTTCATGCAGTGGCTTCGTTTGGCAGTGTTTATATAAATATGCGAACTTATCTGTTAAACGAGAGCTCGAGGAAGGTAATAGACCAAAGTGGATTCCGTGTAAAATAATAATATATTATGCGTTCATCGCTTATTAATAAAACGAAAGAAACTTTTGGGACAACCTAATAATAACATTGTAATAATATCCGTGCACAATATTTATTTTTTTAGAAATGGCAGCACGTATGGAGCCTTCCAATCGAAGGACCCCATTTTGGCGGTCGAAAAGGGCGCTGAAATGGAAGGCGGAAGCGACGAGCATGGAATTTCCGTTCACCATCCGACCTCGTAAGTTCAATTACCCAACAACTCTCGATTCTCGTTTCCATCGAGTCGTCCTTCTGCCAATTTTGAGGACGACTTTCGAATGAATTACCATCCGAGCAAAAATACCCGATAATTTGAGTTCAGCTGAATTCGGTTGAACCGAGTTGCAATGTTCGAAAGGAGGAATGCGTTTCTTTGTGTTCACTTGTGCGTCTTTGCGTGGATACGTTACACAGCCGCAACGATAAGTTCCGCTTTTGCGGTTTCAACTCGCACACTATTGGCTACAGCCATTTTCTGTTACACACAGAGACTTTATTTTTATCCTTTCACGGAACTTTGAACGCGTACGAAATATCGCGATTAAAAATGATGAAACTATTTAATTTGTTGTTGCTTCTCGTGGCAGGTAGTTAGGATAAAATTGTATTAACCAGCTGTATAGAATTGCGACTTTTGATTAATAATTATTTTATTAACTGTTTACCTTTAAATTATGGAAAATACATTTCGGAGCAGTTAATTTAGATATATACGCGAAATGTTCGATAAAAATAGCAGTTAAAAATAGCAGTTTAAAATACAAAAATATAAAATTCACATTTACTCTAAGTTTCGAACATTTTTTACGTAAACTAGGCAATTAACTTGCAATATCTTTTTCTTTTAAGATAAAAACACCGTTGCTAGTCTTTTTTTTTTCTTGTTTTCCGATTAGAGCTTCGTAAAACAACGTTGCAAGTTTTCGCTTAAACACCGACTCAATTTTCTCAACACGAACAGTGTATATTTCTTTGTTCGTTCTTACAATGAAACGTTATATCAGAATCTCGTAATTAATACAGCCAAGAAACAATAGATGCTTTTGTTCTTGCTACAATAACCGATCAAAATGATCCGTTCTCACATACGTTATCCTTTCTTATTACGCCTCTGATGAAGCAGTATTTCACAGAGAGGAAGGAACCGTGTTACAGGATAATCGTACTTTTCCTCCTCTGCATTATTATTTTCCAAGAAGACCCACGTAAATTTAACACAATTTTACGGTTCGTGCTGCTTCTTCTGTTCGAAGCAACAGGAAAATTTCTAGGATCCATGTCTGTTTATCCTCAAGTAATTTACAAAACACCACGAATTTATATTGCGACGAGCTGAATTACGACATATCAGATATAGATTTTTTCCCAACGTAATTGTTGCGAAGAATTAAAGCGCGCAGCTTAAGACCTTGAAGTATCGGGCGTCTCATACGCTTCGAGTAAATGTTCTTAACCTCGCGTTCCATTCACCAGACGATATTTTAAAAGGCCGTCAGATAAAACGTTTCGATACCATGCTTGCTGACAAGGATACCTTCGCCGAGATAACGATACGCGACGTGACTTATAATTTTGCGACTCTTGATTGGCTGTCGTTAGTTCGTTAGACTGTATCAACCCTTGTTCGGTGCTAGGTTCGTTGTTGTCGCGTTTTTTAATGAACGGTGATTGTCTTTGAGGCATTATAATGCTTTTAAAAGCGCTAAATTTATAGGAAAATTATATTTAAGACAGACATTTTAGCTTATATTGTTTCAATAATGGGATCGAGTATTTAGTGTGCCGCTGTGGATATTTTAGAGGTGGAGCTGTAGAATATTTATGGTAATGGAATAGTGACGTTTTTATTATTATTAGTTTTTTGAGTTTCTATCTTTTTTTTAAAGCTTAAATGTCGTTTATATTTAAATACGTGTAATTAGGCTTCTGTGCGATCTATGGGTAATTGGAATATTATTTTTAGACAGTAGGTTTTTGTGGATTTATGAAAAATTGAAATGTGCGCAATTATACAAAATGGTCGTGATATGAAAAAATATTCAAAATATTCAAATTATACTGGAGTTCTACTCGAGTTCTATCTTTTTTTACTATATTCTCAAAAATACAGATTTGCGTAAGAATTGGCATTCTAAATTTTTTTATTGCAGGATTCCGTGTTACAAACTTTACCTTACTATTTTGGCAATTTTAGATTGTTTGGAATTTTCTGTAATTTTCTGAAATTTTCTGTAATTTTCTGGAATTATTAGCTTCATAAAACTTTTGATTCAATCCCTTATAATTATTCTGAATTTTTAGTTCGCTTTTCAGAATCTATTTAAGATCTTTAATTTCTATTTTAGAGTTTCTCAAAATTTTTAATTCGATGCAAATATGATTTACTGGCATTTCTTGAAGACGAATACATAGCTAGACGCGATACGTTAAATCATTTCCAACGACTTGAATATATTTAACCTCTGACTCGTCTTTCCTCTCAATCCTGTGTCATGGGCTGAACGAAATTGTCCACTCTTTTAATTGCAGCGTTATTGTTAGCACAGACACGTTACACGGACACGTTTCTTCGGACAGTGTCACAGTGGATCGTGTATGGCGGTCACGTGCGAGGCTAATTTCCTTAATTCACGAGTACGCGCAACATTAATGCAAATCACGATGTGTAACAATTTATAAGGAAGTAAATGACTAACAGGATGATGTACACCACCTTTCTGAAAAGATCGGTGACCGTGGGTGGCTGAGAAAGCTTTGAATAATCTTCGCAAATAATCCTCTTTGAGTAATCCTCTTAAACATCACGATAGTAAATCAACCAATTTAGGTTTGGAAAAAAAAAAATAGATTTATAATTCGTGCACGTATAGACGTATTTTTTAATATATTATTATATTCGTATTAAATTAAATTAATAATGTTTAATATAAATGAAACAAAAAATGTGAAACAGTTATATTAGCAAGAATAAAATTGAATTAAATTAAAATTAATCCTATTTTATTAATTTTGAATTTTGAAACAATCTGGTTAATATTGTTAATATCGTAAGTTTATAAAATATATTATGATAGAATAAAGTTGCACAAAAAATATAAGCAAACTGATTTAATAAATTTCTATAATTACAAAGAGTTAATAGTTTTACTTCGTTTGTTATTATTTTATTGGTCATGATTAAGGTTTCTGTTTGACGTATCTTGGTTTGATTAAACATATGTACACGTAACGTCAACGAACATGATTAACGAGCAACATGAGGCCTAGGCTTTTCCTACAAACTGCAAAAGCCGAATCTCGAAATAAATATGTTGGCATAAGTCCTCATTGGTTCGCGTAATTTCCACATTTAACTTTTCATTTAGGGAATCGCTGTTGTCGTGATTTATTAATAGTATTTTAATCGATTGCATAATTATGCGTTTCATTGGAACATCCCTTCTCAAGGGCGTCGAAAACTAATACCAAAGAGACATTCCAGAATTCTGGAATAATTTCAACCAATAAATATATACATATATTTTTGAATAATTGTAATTTTTTTTACGATCGTCCAATTATTAAATATCGAGCTGAACCATTTACCGTTGACTTTAATTTGTCGCTGTCTTTTCTATAGCAAGCATAACTCTGTGACTCAAAATATTAGAAATTTACAGGAATCGATATAAAAAAAAATATCCTGGAATAATTTTACCAAATAAATAGATTTATATTTTAATTTTCCTTATCAATTATTAAACATTGTCGCGATGAACTTAGTCAGTGATGTTTATCTGTTGTTTCTCTTCTTGGCAGCAAGCATAAGAGTATTTTTAATATTTTATGAATCAGAATAGGGTATTAAAAATCTACAGAATATTTATAAGTATTCGAGTAGCTTGTATCAAAAGGTATGCAAGTCAACTTTATTTTCGTCCACGGTTACCTATTCTCGCTGTATTCTAGTTTACTTCTGTTATTCAAAGAATCATCGTGCTCATGAATAATTAACGATATCCGTGGATTAGTGTCGCGCGTGTTTATGCGAGGCGTGAAACCGCTGGACAAGCATGGGCCGAGCGTTTTCAAACTCGGTCGGTCGGTTCATTCGCCGGTGATTTTAAATTAGCTCGCGCGACGGGACAGTGGAATGCTTGGGAAACTTGCAGTCAACTATATCAACCTTTTGTTGACGCTGAGTGACCACTGTTTCGAAAAAGATGGCAATTTTTTAACAAATCAAAAAGTGAAATAGTTCCAATGCCTTTCAATTAACATAAATTACGAATCTTTCTTTTATTAATTTTAGAAATACCGTAGAATTATTTGCGAGACCCTAAACCGTATCGAGAAATGCAGAAAGAAAGCGATCAATCATTTCCAAAATTATTTCGAGAAATTTGAATGAAAATAAAAAGAAAGAAATTTTTAATAATTATTTTTAATATTATATTATATTATTATATTATGTGATATAATATAAATTTAATATTTATTATTATAATATATATAATTTAATATTAATTTAATATTACATTATATTATTATATTTACTATTGATAATAATATTAACAATTATCGTGTATGAGCTCGTTGTTGATTTAGGTGATTGGAACATTTTCGGTTTAAGGAGAGAATCTTTTTTCCATTTTTTCATTTAATCGAATAATTACACGAATGTGTTGTTTCATCTTATATAGAAGGTTATTTATATCGAATGAATAATTACAGGTATTTAGAAACAATGATGCACCTGTTCAAAGGTAACGTCGGCTCGGGTATATTTGCGTTAGGGGATGCTTTCAAGCATGCCGGACTGCTGCTGGCTCCACCGCTTACGATGTTCCTTGGGGTTATTTGTGTTCATGCTCAGCACATTCTTGTACGTAAAACCAACTTTTTTTTTTTTGTACACTTTTCCCTAATAATATAATTGTAACAATCGCATCGATTCACCTGTGTCGGCTAAACAATGTGTTGTACATAGGTACGTACGTATGCTGTTTAAAGTAGATATTAAATTGCATTAATTTTAATTTTCAGAGCAAATATTAAGAATAAAAGAAATATGTATATTGTCGCTTATTAATATTTTTCTACCCAATTTTTTTTCTCTTTTTGTTTTTTTTTTGGTTCATTTAAAAGTTTGAAAGATTAAAAAAATAAACTTGTTTTTTTTACAATAATGGTATATGTACAGCAATAAATCTGT
>SMSQ01020193.1:0-25675 GCA_019453375.1 Ctenoplectra terminalis | reverse complement strand
TGCTCAGCACATTCTTGTACGTAAAACCAACTTTTTTTTTTTTGTACACTTTTCCCTAATAATATAATTGTAACAATCGCATCGATTCACCTGTGTCGGCTAAACAATGTGTTGTACATAGGTACGTACGTATGCTGTTTAAAGTAGATATTAAATTGCATTAATTTTAATTTTCAGAGCAAATATTAAGAATAAAAGAAAAATGTATATTGTCGCTTATTAATATATTTCTACCCAATTTTTTTCTCTTTTTGTTTTTTTTTGGTTCATTTAAAAGTTTGAAAGATTAAAAAAATAAACTTGTTTTTTTTACAATAATGGTATATGTACAGCAATAAATCTGTAATGTTTTTTAATAAAGTGTTTGTTTGATATTAATATGTATCACTATGGTGAACATGTCCTCGATGGGTGGGCAAATACGTACTTGCGAGCAGTTGTGTACATTATACTTAATGTAGTGCGGTGAAACATGTTCACGATTAAAGAGTACAAATATGTATCAGTTATTCGTAAGATTTTAGGTGATATTTAAGTTTCATAAAACAAGAAGATCATATGAAACGCGATTCTCTAATTTCTTTGAGCAGTATATTGTTTCTTTAAATGTTTGTTGTACAAAGTGACATTTCTGTCGAATTTTTATTATAATTTAAAACAAACCATGTCTTTTTTAGTATATATAAAAATATAAATATTTTTAGAGCTTCTTAAATTTTTCTTAGTATATCTATCCAAATAAGTATTTTTAGAACTCCTTAATTATCGTTGTAACTTAAATATCTACTCAGTTTTAATACTACAAATTTAATATTATACTCTACATAATTTTTCTTAATCTATAACTAAAATAAATATTTTTAAGATCTCATAAATATCATTATCTGTATTTACGTTACGAATTAATTTCATTTTTTAAATATATAATAAAACAAGTACTTTTTGGGGCTTTTTAATTATCGTTATAACTTAAACATTTACTCAATTTTCATGTTACGAACTTAACCCTGCTACGGCCTTCGAGAAATATTTAAATAATTTTGAGAAATATATGATAAACCTTCCTCGTTTCAATTTTACGGACAATTTAATAATTTTAAGGACACATTTTTATCAAGATTACGAATTTCTTTTAACGAAACAACGCTTGAGTCGAAAAGAATTTAAGGACTCGTGGCTGGGTTAACGTTACATTTTATGCAATCGTATATACTAGGTATTGTTAGAAAAAAAAAAAAAAAAATAGCGCTTTCACAGTTTTATCGGTAACATAGAATTAAATATCAAGAACCCTGTTCAGTAATATATATAGATATTAATGTTNATAGAATTAAATATCAAGAACCCTGTTCAGTAATATATATAGATATTATTGTGTGCTCGCAGGTTAAGAGTAACGAAGAGGTGACGCGCCGCGTTAATGATTCGAGTGCCACGACTGGATTCGCTGGTACCGTGGAATTGTGCTTCGCCACCGGTCCTCTCGCACTCCGAAAATACTCTGTGTTTATGAGGTACGTATACGTGTAATAAGAACAAGATGAAATAGGGACACCATCGGTTGTTTGCTTTACCGCTATATCATTTTATCTTTAAATGTTTATTTAAAAATTAATCGAATCACAATAACAAATTACACAGAATATTTCGTGACTGTCGGTACAACCCCGAGGATCGCGATTCTGCATGAAAAAATAAGTCGAAAGCGTAGAATAAAATTTTTTCGTACAACGTTTCATAATTCATCATCTGTTCCGATAATTCATAAATTAAATATATTGCTTAAAAAGTGTATGCTTAATTATCGAACGCAAGAAAGACGAAAAGTGTACGAATGAAATTGATCGAGTAGAGACAGTTGAATACACGTGTATTTAATCAATTTTCAAACTCGACTTCCTTCAAAGTAAAGCCTCGTGTGAAGGCTACAATGATTTTATTTTATTTTTTTTTTTTATTTTAGATAGATTTTATTTTAGTAATTGGAGTTTATGATAAACTTAATATTTTGTTCTATATTTTAGAATTATTTTTCGATGCAGAACCATCTCTTTCACAATTGTACCACCAGTTACAAAACACTCTGTATAGTTCGTTTCGAATCTGTCGTTCTCTTTTCTACCAGAATCTCAATTTCAATCACAATTATCCATTATCGTTCTCCACCCTATCGCATCTTTTCTCACGATTTGTACTACAATCCGTCGCTTTGTTACAGACAATTGGTTAATGTATTTTTATGTATCACGCAACTCGGATTTTGCTGCGTTTATTTCGTTTTCATAGCGAAGAATATGAAACAGGTGAGCTGTCAATCTTTAATTCCTCTTTCGGAATCTAACACCAGAACTACCAAAATAGTAAATAATATTGATCGATAATAAAATTCGTAATTTCATATAGAAATTTTATAAATTTTCTATAGAACGTTCACACAGATTTTCCATGATTTTCCATGATTTTCCATGATTTTCCATACAAAGTATCGATGAATGTATGCCTCCCTTGGACGGTGTATTTTTTCACATAGCTTTAATTTTTATTTCTCTGGTATAAATACAATTTAATAGTCGGTGGTTCTAGTGTCAATTGTTTCTAATTTTTTGCCAATAAAATCAACAGATGTGTACAAGTATATATTTTTATTCACAGGTGTTGGACGTGTACGGTATAGAGATGAGCGTTCATCAACACATGGCTGTGATCCTGATCCCTATAATGCTGAGCACATGGATCAGAAACCTCAAGTACCTGGTGCCCGTCTCATCGATGGCGAATTTCCTGGTCACAGCTGGCTACCTCGCTACCATGTATATAATGTGCCACGATCTTCCGCCGATCAGCGAGAGGCGGTACATAGCCGATTGGCACGAGCTGCCTCTGTTCTTTGGCACTGTGATATATTCTTTCGAGGGTATCACTTTGGTAAGCCGTCCCGCGTCTACACGTGCTTCTCTGCATTTATGTAACGCGTTATAAATTTGGCGACCAGTTACTTCGTCGCTCCGGTTCCTTCTTCTAATAAGAAACAGACACGGAGAATGCCACGATGATTTCAACCCCTTGGTCTTAAGATTTTTCACTGCTTTTAACGCTGTTTCAAACTCAAAGCATCGAAACGTTATACGTATTTTATGTTGATTTTCAATCCTGTGAATTAAATATTGCACTTAACATTAAACTTTGTCATAAGTATAGTATATGTACGTTGTATTTGAACCATAATTTAAGCCACGAGTGCGACTCGTCATTATGGGGCAAAGGGTTAACGCGATCAACGTTGACGAATTACCATTGCAAGCTTTTATTTTTACCGGTCAATTTAAATTTGAAGAATCGTCCAAAGGAGTTTGAGAATTTTTTAAAATAGTTTTATCAGCGTTACTTTTTTACTTCTTTTTACTTCTTTTTACTTCTATTTTATTTAATATTTTTCGCTTTATGTCACAGGTTCTGCCCTTGAAGAATGAAATGAAGAAACCGAGCAATTTTAACAAGGCACTGGGCGTCCTAAATGTCGGAATGGTGATCGTAGGCGCGATGTTCGTCGCGATGGGTTTTGTATCTTATTTGAAGTATGGCGACAAGGTCGCTGGATCTGTAACGTTAAATCTTGAATCGAAGGAAGTGTAAGTATAGAATTTACTTTTGTATGAATCAGTATTTCGGAATTGTAATTACTGTTCGGTCGATAAAGTCTGCTTTCGTTTCGATGCACTTTATGTTGATCACTCGCTAAATTAATTTATCCAGATATTAAATATTGAATTTTGTATTCGTTAAATTTTATTCTTTAAATTATATACTTCTGCATTTTTAAATAAATTAGGCGAGCGATTAGCAAAATTTGATTGTAAGAATATCGCTTACACAAAGAATTATTCCGCCGATTCTACAGTGGATTATTATGCGTTCAGGTGATAAATCGCGCTGCGTTAAGAGTAATCGAAATTCAGTCGCACAAAATGATAGCGAAAAATAGCGAGACGAAAAGAAAAAAAAATAAATAAATAAATAAAACATAGTTAAGAAAATACTGTTTGTAACGTAATTTTCTGTTGCATACGAAGGGTGGATGGAAAAAGCATCGTCGATCATTCAAGGTTTCTATCGCACATAGGTTTCCTAGAAGTGTTGTGTTTTCTTTTTCTTTACAAAATACTGAACCGTTTGTACAGATTTGTGACGACGTGTCTTTTTTTTGTTTTACCAATACGCAATAATATTAATTTATCACACTTCTTGCCTTTCTTCGTGTACGCATAAGTGTGCATGTTACGATAGATTTAACATTAGTGAATAGTTTTAGCAATTACACAGGGTGAATATGTTTAATGCTTTGTAACAACTTCGTATTTGAACAAGATATTATCACTTACAAAATATGTTTCTCCGTTTCACAGTTTACCTCAGTGCATACAAGTTGCCATCTCGTTGAGCATATTGCTCACCTATGCACTGCAATTTTACGTTCCCATTGCGATCATTTGGCCGAAGATCGTCAGCCATTTTGGCCCCTTCAAGTGGCCTGTTCTAGCAGAGACTGTTTTCCGTTCAGCGATGTGTTTATTAACATGTAAGTTCGACATTAAAATTCTAAATATTTGAGAAATTAAAATCTTAATGCGAAAATATTCTTAATCCTAATCTTTCAATATTAAACATTCGAAACGTTTAAAGATTTTTTAAAATCGCCTTTCTATAAAACTTCGCGGGTTTCTATAATTCGAAATGAAGTTTACTCTCACATAAATACAAAAATTCTTTAAATATTCTTTCGTCAGATATATTTAATTTTTACGTATACGTTTACAACATGATATATTTTATAAGTTCAAAATATTTCAAAACTAAACAAACATTTTTTTTAGAGGAACACGAATGTGTAATGTAAGCGAGGAATATAACAGAGTTAACACGTTAAACGTCAACGATTTTGGTCGACTTTCCTTTAGGCTGTGTGCCGATGATACTAATTGAAAAACATTCAATCTCAAAATAGTTAAGAATTAAAAAAAAAAAATTGTAAAATATTTATAATTGTTGAAAATAGTAACTCTGTTTAGTGTGCTTTAATAGAACTCGTTACTGAATTATAAGATATTATTTTTCTAAATTAATAGCGTCAGTTTTCGGAAACCAACGCCTAAAGAAAACTGTTAGCAGGGACTTAGTCGGTACGCAGGGACCGGTGTGGCGTTTAAAAAATAATACAGACTATAAATAATACATATTACCAATTTTCTCTCTATCAGTCATTCGCATCAATTTTATTAAAATATATAAAAATAAATTAAATAATTATACTTTGTTACAGTTATCCTAGCCGAAGCGATACCTCAACTTGGCCTGTTCATATCTCTGGTCGGTGCAGTTAGCAGCACTGCCCTAGCACTGATATTCCCACCGATCATCGAGATGGTTGTTTGCTGGCAGAACGCGACCCTGGGCTTCTTCACGATATCGAAAGACATCGTGATAGTACTGATTGGCCTTCTGGGCTTCGTGACCGGGACGTACGAGAGCATCACCTCGATCATTCTCGCGTTTAGCACGTAATTAGTCTAGTTCGTTGTATAAATCGTTGTTATTTGTTAATTGTACGTACACGCGCGGAATTAATGGATCATGACATCTACGCGTGCATATAGGCAATGATTATGTACTTGTTTGGACAAAGCCGGGATTCTATCGAAATTCTCTACATTATATTGTTAATCATATTATTTATTAGTTTAGCATATATTCTCGAACGTACTCATACCAATCTTACGTGTCGTGTTCATTATTCTTCGAACCATCCTTTTTTAGCACTTTCTTCGCTTTGTATCGTTCGGATCGAGAAAAAGGAAACATAAAGGAAACATTGTCATCTGTGATCTGTCTTTACGTTGTTAAAGTGATCGGAACTTCGTTGTTCTACGAACAGGGTAACATATCTCGAGTTGTTAGAGGAATCGCGGTTACCAAATTCTAGCGTTCGTTTCTACTGTTATCGTTATTGGAATTTTACTGGTATCGAACACGGTACGATTTCAGGCGAACGTTTATCAAGCAATATTGTAACAATTTTTTTTTTCTTTTTTTTTTCACTTTCATTTATTGTCTCTTTCGGGAATTAAAATTCACGAAACGAAAGGAGTAATAAAGAAGAGCGATAAAAAAAAGAGAAATTGTAGAAATTGGTTACCGCGATCGGATTGTACACCATGCGTATCGCGTGATACGTTTTTGTAATATATCATCGCCTATATTATAAATTGTCAGTGCTAGTTGTTTGTGTCCTGAACGCGACGTAAACCTAGATTTATATATCGTAGATAATGTATAGATTAATTCGATTAGGTGTACGAATTCTCTGTAAAAGAAAAAAACAAATGGAAACTGACTTACTGCAATTACACGTGATACACAAATAGCTCGTACGAATGAATGAACAAGAGGAACCAGGGAAAAAGAAAATAAATAAACAAACGAGTAAAAAGGAAACACCACGGCGGATAGAAAAAGAAGCATTGACCGGTAATCATTGGAAGATTTATAATGATCATACTCGACGATCGTGTGACATAAAAGACAAAAAACGTGAACTTTATTGGAAAACGTGCAAGTGAATTTCTCGTCGACGAAAATGTTCCGTGACTATTTTTTAAAAGAAAAAAAAAAGAAATGCCAGATCGAATTCTCTTCAAGCGTAACCGATTTGTAATTTTATGTATTATAGTTGTGCGGATAGAATTGTATAATAGATTGTGATAACGGTGACCAGAGTTTCAGAGACATCGAAACGAATGGACAATAATTATATTTTTATAAACACTTTTTTTGTACAGTCTGATCAAACGAAAGTTTAAATTAAACATTCAGATAATATCGCAGTGTTATTGGTCACCTTGGGGTCACCGTGATCGATCGTGTTAACATATCGATGCGCGTCACAAATTGTTATTGTTACGAAAACTACTTGTTGTAAGGACAATTCTTGTTATACTTCTTGAAACGTGAATTTTTTTTTTTTTCTTTCTTTCTTTCTTTTTTTTTTTATTTTTCATAACGACTGGAGATCCTTTGAACGGATGTATCTGTAAGTAATTAATCTAACGTCGATTCAATGTATATTTTATTTATTTGTTTATCGCAGTATGATCGATATTTATAAAGCAGAACGAGAAGGAAGACGACGAGAAATTGTATATTGTTTGATTGTATATTATCATAGACCGACGAACCTACTTTAATACCGAACTTTTTATATGTGTATAGATATAGTCATCGAAACAAAACGTGATAAACGAAGAAAAAAAAAAAAAAAAACAATGTTAAAAAAGCAGAAATCAAGTTGAAACAGTGTAACACTTCGATACCTGTTTTCAGAAATAGATCGATTTTTATTTGTACATGAACCTTGAGGAAACAAACTTACCAACATGATTTTCATTCGCGTTCATTCGCAAACAATCGCCTGTTCGTACAACTTTTTTTTGTGTGTACAGAAGAAAGCTCAAAAAATTAAGGAAAGAATTTTTTTTTTTTTTTAAACGACTATAAATTAAAAAAAAAAATATATTTTTTTTTTTAATTTATAGTCGTTTAAAAAAAAAAAAAAATTTTTTTTTTTTTTTAAACGACTATAAATTAAAAAAAAAAATATATTTTTTTTTTTAATTTATAGTCGTTTAAAAAAAAAAAAAAATTTTTTTTTTTTTTTAAACGACTATAAATTAAAAAAAAAAATATATTTTTTTTTTTAATTTATAGTCGTTTAAAAAAAAAAAAAAATTTTTTTTTTTTTTTAAACGACTATAAATTAAAAAAAAAAATATATTTTTTTTTTTAATTTATAGTCGTTTAAAAAAAAAAAAAAATTTTTTTTTTTTTTTAAACGACTATAAATTAAAAAAAAAAATATATTTTTTTTTTTAATTTATAGTCGTTTAAAAAAAAAAAAAAATTTTTTTTTTTTTTTAAACGACTATAAATTAAAAAAAAAAATATATTTTTTTTTTTAATTTATAGTCGTTTAAAAAAAAAAAAAAATTTTTTTTTTTTTTTAAACGACTATAAATTAAAAAAAAAAATATATTTTTTTTTTTAATTTATAGTCGTTTAAAAAAAAAAAAAAATTTTTTTTTTTTTTTAAACGACTATAAATTAAAAAAAAAAATATATTTTTTTTTTTAATTTATAGTCGTTTAAAAAAAAAAAAAAATTTTTTTTTTTTTTTAAACGACTATAAATTAAAAAAAAAAATATATTTTTTTTTTTAATTTATAGTCGTTTAAAAAAAAAAAAAAATTTTTTTTTTTTTTTAAACGAGCATAAAGTAGAACAAAATATATATATTCATCATATTACCATACGTAGAAATAGTAAAATATTAGTGAAAAATAATGGTGTTCTTTGTAAAGATTAAAGGTACCAAGTGTCATCGATGATACGAATATTTTGCAGCAATTTGATGGTCGGTAATTTTACAGTGATTCGTTTAATATTCGTTTAATATCCAACGATGGATTTTTCTCTGATTTTTCCGTGGACGCATTGTACCGTAATAGTATTAATCGTTTAAGCGACTCGCCGATATAAAATGGCGGAGCACAAACGAAATTGTGCTGCGTTGGAGTACAAATTCTCTCTCAGGGATACTTTATACGTGTAGATGTTGTTGTTAGGTGTCTTTGTTTCGGTTTTCAGCGGCGAAAAAAAAGAAAAAGAAAAAAAAAAAATGAGTAGCCTTTCGTTTCTGGGTGGTTGACGAATGAGAGTCAATAAAAAATGCGTGATGAAACGTGTCTGTTCATGTACCATTGTGTTGATCGATAAATCGTTGGCAAATAAAATAATTCGAAATTGATTGTCTCTACTGAATGCCGATTGGTCGCGTTGATTCATTTGTTCGTTCTGGAAGAATTTTTCGGTGAACAATATTTTTACGATCATTTTCCAAGAGAAGCGTAACAATTTTTAAATAATTCTGCTTGAAGTTTGATTCGAGAACGACGCTTGAAATTATTCCTCGAAGCACGCTGAATTTATCAGCGTTAGATCTTTGTGTTTTGAAGTTAGAGGAAACATTGCGTGAATGTTTTTAACAACGAACTCGAGGGTTCTTCGAACGTGAAATTAGAATCTAAAGATCGATTCTTTCTTAAGGGATGATAATTTATTTAAGTTAGGAATAAGTTAATCTTGATTTCACAAAAATGGATTGCACCGAGGAAGAGGTACTTAATCTTGATTTAACGAACCGCATTTTGTGTCAATTAGAAACGTTTATTTCAGTTCACGAAAACGAATGTCTTTCAATTGAGTATTCTAATCCCATTGATCGAGATTTTTAACGTGTACGTGACGTTGGAGCAGGAATTAAGTCCCGATGAGTTCTGTATTTTCTTGTTTGTTAAAGAGGAGCCGAAAAAGAGGTGCAAATACGATTTCAACCCGGTCAGGCAGCGTTTTAATAATTTCGAACAGCTTAAGGTTAAATTGAATTTTTTGTTCGTCGAAAGTTTTTATGTAACAAATACAATGAAATATTTTGGGGTTTTGAAGGCTTTGTCAACATCGTTGCAAAATATAATCATCGATCTGTTCATGAATATTGCTCGTTACTCCGTTTTCTTGGAACCGATAAGTAAAGATTATCTGGATAAACAGAATTGTCGTAATTATAATGACTTGTACCAAACAATGGGTGAGTTAATATATATATATTATATCACATATTTAATTTTTATTGGCAAGACAAATATTTGAATTGTTCTGACTATTCGAAGAATTTAATCTTCCAGTGCTTGTATACATCTTATCGTACAGAATATTCAGTTTATTCTTCGAAGATTCCATCGATTGCTTTGTTCATTTTAACGTAAGGAAAATGTTGTCCTTCGTTACGTATCTTCTTCGAACAGAAACTCCGAATTTGTTCCACGAGAAAGGTTGCTTGATATACGAGGAAGATTTCGTGGAGCAAAAGCTCGTGCTGCCATTTTTAGAAGCGACGCCATGTTTAGAGGTTTCTTTCGCTGCTTCTGGAACGACGTTCTTTTTCTTTTTCTTTTTTTATTAAAAAATCTAGTAAACAATAGCTTTTGTTTAATTAATTTCTAATAGAAACTTCAAGAACATTTAAAAGAGTATATACGAAATATGAAAATACCTAAGAAAGAACTGACGACTCCTATGTTTATGAATGTCTTGAATCGACCACGGCCACATTCAAAAGTGCCTCCCAATACTCCTGAAGTGAGTGATTTT
Source organism: Ctenoplectra terminalis (assembly GCA_019453375.1). NCBI lineage: Eukaryota > Metazoa > Arthropoda > Insecta > Hymenoptera > Apidae > Ctenoplectra > Ctenoplectra terminalis. Next base: position 15,418 of record SMSQ01020193.1, on the reverse strand, counting down.
TTAAATAATTTTACAAATATATATTATGTACTACATAGTGAAACTTTTATCGAGTTAGATATTTTTAAACCGTTCATGAAAATCTTCAGAACGACCCAAAAGCAGATTCGCTTTTATTAAAAAGTGTTGCAGCTTTTAATAATGTTTCAATATTTATTATTATATTAATAATGGTCAATTATTCTTTTATTCGTTTAATAAAGCTTCAATTAATTATTAAACAGAGAATTTTATATTTTTCATATCTTTTGTATTTAATATCTATATTAAGAATATTGATTGAATTAAATCGAACATCCTTCCTCGTGAAAGTATTAAAATAAATTTCATTGGAACACAGTTATCGAACAAATTAAATCGCACGACTTTACGTTGATTAAAGCAGTTGAATCAGCGAACCTTTAAGGTTTCCTTGTTTCAAGATTCATATCCCGGATAGGACTTGTCGGCGATGAAGTTCACCCGCGAAATTCCGAGGACGAACTACCTTAAACCGTTGACAGAGACAAAATTGGAGTCGGCACGAGCAGCCAACAAGTTGAACGCAATAAATTTGTTGAAGGACGCGAATGAAAATGCTCCGAGTTGTTTTCAGCGTCGTAAAGATTTAGCTGGGAAAATTGAGGAAGAAAAACCGAAGAGAACTTTCGTGAGAAAATCAGTTCCGACTTTTAAGGTGCGCAAAAATGGCGGTAGAAAAATAAATAATCAGTTTAAATCTTTTGGATATTTGTTACTTATGAACTTCAAAATTTCTTTGGAAATTAAAATGTAATTGGTTCTTATTAATTGATCCAAAACTTTGATTACAGCCTGTCGAAGTAAAGCAAACGGCAGCTTCTATTTTAAGAGAATGCGCCCGTGTGGTTAGCAACGAGGAGAAAGAAATAAAAAAGTAATCACAAAATTATGAACTATAATTTAATAAAAGCGCGTAATGATGTTCTACAAATCTTTAGAAGACTCAAAATGAATAATTCGTAATCTTTCGAAAATAACAAGGTTCACGTGTTCGATAATTTGACGAAATTGTAGATTGAAAGCGTTAGCGGAAGGAGGTCTTGATCCATCTTCGATACTTAAAGTCGAGGAGGGAAAACGGCAACGGCGAAGGGAAGAGGAATTATTGAAGATACAAGAGAAACATCTTTTAGCGTTATTAACCCGCGAGAATGCATTTGATGCGAAACAATCTCTGTTAAATGATGTTAAAGCTCACGCGGAAAATGTACGAAAGGAGGTATTTGTTACATTATATTTTATCTAATGCAGTGGTTTAGAATTTCCGTTTGGTCGATAAAAATTTGTTTCCGAGCTCTAACAAATAAATACGAAATATAAATATAAATAAAATCTGGACTATTATTTTATATAAATATAAATCTGACATTGGAATTCAGACATCTTGAATTGAACCAAATGTTGAAAGGACTTTGATAAAAGAAAAGATGATTTAATTATAAACATTAATCAATTCAAGTGAGAAGAAATTATATTTCTTGTTTATTTTATTTTCAAAGAAACAAGAGCTTTACGAAAGACTTGAAAAATGGAGGCAAAATCACAACAAAGAGATGATGGAAATCGTTGAAAAGTGTCGGGAAATCGAACAAGCTTCTCGCGATGCTTTCAACACTATGATTGATGAAAAGAGGCAAAAGGGTACAACATTTTTCTAATATATATATATTTAACGGAATATCAGTTTTAACACAGAAATAAATAAAATTTTTTAATTTTTTAAATCAGCCGCAGAAGTTTCCGAAGAATCGCGTCAATTGAAAGTTAAATTGATCAAACAGAGAGAGGAAGAAACTCAGAGGAAAATTAAACTGATCCAAGAGATCAAGACGATTCAATCCTTGCGAGCATTGCCTTTCAAAGATTTTGATCCAACGGAATCGAGCGGCTTGGGTCTTCTTTGCGAAATGTCTTTAGCCGAGGTTTACAATATTTTAATAATCAATATATTACCGGTCGTCATTTGTAATAAATAATACTACGTTTTTACGTTTTATGGAATTTTATTTTACGACACCTTTAGGTAGAAATGCTGAGATTTATTTTCAAACGCTATGATAATTATTTTTATAACGTAGGTTTTTTAAAAAATATATTTTAGGTATACTATTTTTATAAATAGTATTATCTTAGAGACACGTACATTGTCGATCGTTTCGGTTTATATTTTAGTTGAAAGAAAGATTGTTTTGGATGAAGATGAGATTAGACGAGGAGATCAAGAACAGAAAATGTAAGATTTATCGAGAACGCGAGAGGCAGAAGAATTTGATCAGGGAGACGCGAAGTGCGCTCGAAGAATATAAAGCGAGCAAGTTAGTTGTGCAATAGTTGCATAAGAAAATATTCTCTGAATATGAATGAGAAATAAGAACTACTAACACATATTTTTTTCTCGTCAAACTGCATATATTTAAAATAGCTACGAGAACTGATAAAAAAATGAAAAATAAAAAAAGAGGTGTCTTCTTTTCGCAAAATCGCATGCGTTAAAATATACGAATAAAAAGAAGAATGAAAACAAATATTTTTTTCGCGAAATCATTAAAAAAATACTGAATCAAAAAAGTGATAAAAAAAGACAATAATTAAAAGGAAGTAATTTCTCCTGAAAACTTATACACATTGAATAACAAAAAAAAAAGAAAAGAACAATATTAAGGATCGGTGGAAAAATTATAATAATCGTTACATAATAAAAAAATAACTTTTTCCCAGACGCGCTGTCTCATCAATAAAGTCGCACCAACAATCTCAACCTGTTACCTCACCGGAAATAGACGCGTTGCGGAAGAAACTTGAAGAACGAAGAGCTTTGAGGCTGCAGAAAGAAACGGTATCTGGTTCAAAGTAAACGAAGTGATGGTATTATCAATTCGTATTGTGTACGACGCCATATCGTGAAATGATTTATCTTAAATGGTGTTTTTCAGCGCCTGTACGATGATACGGCGATACCGAGCGATTCCTCGATTTCCAGTCACTGTGTAAAGGTATAACGAGTCATTAACGATGACCGCGAACCTATAATTGGAAATTTAAAAGTCATCATGTAAGATCGACGCACCACCAAACTTGAATTGAAAAGGTCACCTATCTTTTTCAAATGACATTGTATTATTCGACGCGTTGTATCTAGAAATAAAGATACATAGAAATAAAGAAATATACAAAAATTTACCAAAAGAGTTTTCTCAATTGTTCTAAATTAAAATAGCAACCATCTAAATAAAATATCCAAATCTAAATAAAATAGTAACCACATTGGTAAACAATTTTTTATGCACTAAACACACGGATTAAATATATAAATAATATTAAAAACTATCGATGGACACGTATAGCATGGAAAACAGCAGCCGAGTACGCTTATCACTTAATCAAGAACACACAAGAACTCTGTTTCAGATTCCATCCAAAGCATAAATTAATGTTATAATTAGCGAAGAAATGCATTGTAGCAAACCGATGCTGTAATGCCACACGAATAGACAAATTACAGTTGTCACTGCATACAAAGACGTCGAAGAGCGAGGAGGGGTAAATGCGGAGACATTGAACGCAGATAAAGAAAAAGCTATTCATCTAACAATTTTCGTTGCAGTCGCTCGAAAATCATTGTCAAGTGTACCTGTTGCACTTTTGTGGTCGCTAAATTAAAACAGAATCATTCTGTCGTGTTCGAAAGAATTTTTAAATGTGATTTTTCTAACGAACAGTCGTAATTTTTGATCTATCAGTATGGTTGCACACGATACGAAGCAGAACAACGTAAGAAGTGACGAATAGTGGTGATCGGATCGTATGTAGAAAATAATTCCGTGCTTCAGTGAGAAAAATATAGTTTTTATTTTATTTCAATTAAAACATTCTCTGTTATCAATCATTTTCATTTACCTTTCGGTTATTCAGATCCACTTGCGGTTCCTTGGCGTCGAACTTCTTACGGCAATTCGATCGTGACTGGTCTTCGATGCAAAAGCTTCGCTTATTGAATCACTGATACCACTTTTTGTATTTCACGCGTGTCGCGATATTGTCACTCAGCATCGGAACAAATCGTTTCAATAATTTTTCAACGTCAAATATATACTTTATCGATAGCGATTGTATTCGAGTTATAATAATAAGAGTTTTCTGAGTTATATCGCGAGCAAAATGAGAAGCGACACTCTGTTTTGAAAGTTAAAGTTTGAAGACGCAAATATATAAAAGGCAGGATATTTAAAAAAAAAAAAAAGAACCACTAATAGCACGGAATTCTTTTCTTACGCGTAATACTTGCCGATCATTCTGAATTTTCTTCTCAATAATATGTAGAAGATAACGCTCGCTATAGTTTCACGATATTATTGTTCTTAGCCAAAGCCACCTTTCACAATTGAAAACAACGTGCTGAAAGGAAAAGTGGTAGTGTGCGATAGTCGATATACTAGCGTGGGGAAGTTGTTGCTCGACACTCTGAGAAACAATTCGGATTTTATTGGTCAGGTATGTAACAGAACTTGTCTTATTCGTGAGCGATAAGTTGAAGAAAATAAATTGAATCGTGGTGTTTGTGTAATCGTAATTATTAATAATTAAATTATTTTGATAGAAGAGACGAATCAATAGAGGGATAGAATATTTTTGAATTATTTATTTATTGCCAGTCTTGTTTTCATACATATTTAACTTTTATTTTAAGAAACAATAATAATTCTTTTTAGTTCTAATATTTCGCATCGTTATGATCTTTTATCTCGAATATCGAAAAAGGAAGAAAAAGTGAAAATCAGTACAGATACAACGAATACTTATCTTTATCAAATGACTGACAGAATTAGATCAATTAACAAAGCTTGATTCTCTTCAGTTTCTACATTGTTTTCTACTTTTCTAGTTTCTAATACGATTCTCTATAAGAACCAGCATCGTAAAATTATTTTCTACTTTCATCGCTTTCACTCTGAGGTTGACGTAAAGAACTCTTTCGATAAATTCATCTTCAAAATTTAATTTATATGTATTTTATTCATGTGTATCTGTTTTTCTTAATCGAGCGATCGAATTTTTCAGGTGGACGCGATTACACGGGTCGAAGACACTTTTGCTGATATCGAAGATCGTGCAATAAAATGTGCGCTATGGCTGGAGAAACATGGAGTTGGAAAAGGCGATATTGTCACGATTTCTTCGCACAATCACCCCGATTGCGTGATTCCATACCTTGCCTCGCTTTTTCTCGGCGCCATTGTCAATCCATGGGACTACGATATGAATATTCGTAAGTTTTTTTTTATTTTTAAATATAAACCAGTTAAAAAATATTAAAAAATACGAACTACATTTTTTTCGGTTTACAATACCATAAAAATAGTTGAACAATTTTTAACATCAATATTCGAATCTCAGCATTGTGTACACCGCGCAATTTTTCATTCGTCATGTTAATCATTCAACATATAATTTCGTATTGTGCAACTGAAATTATTAATCATAATAATTGTTTGCGCTACGTGTGGGAAGCACCGTGAAATGCATAATGACTTTGACATGCCGGCACATTAAATACAGCTTGGAAATTGTACTTCTTAAATAATATTCGTCGTAATAAGACTCACGAGTTCTTTGCTGTAGAACATTGATACATATTTAACTTTTTTTTTTTCTATTTTTCTGATCTGCTTTGATATAAAATTTTTATCGGTATCGTTGAGTTATTACGTTTTATTATTTTTGCACCACCTTCTTCGTTTAACAAAATGCACACCGAAGCAAAATTTTTCTCAACGTAGAAAATAAACTATATACGAAGGCAGAAAAGTAAGGATTAAAAAATGCATTTTAGCGAACATTCTCTTGTCAGAAGTATAATTATATGAAAAAAAATATTGACGATAGGAATAAGAAAAACACTCAAAATGGCTACTCGTAAATACTTATTTGGTATGCGTTTTTATGTAACACGCGTTGATTACCTCAGTCACGAAACGAATGACACGGTTGCACAACTATTGACTAATTGTTACGACTTTATAGAACTCGCTCGTCATTTTATGACATTGACGCAGCCGAAAGTGATCTTTGCGAACGAGAAATCGGCGGGGGTCACGCTGGAGGCGGCGAAGATCGAGCTTTTCCATCCGAAAATGGTGTCTTTCGGCGATTATCCTGGCACGACGCCATTTTCTGAGATACTGAAAGGCCACGCCAAATCGGCAGTGGTTAATTTTCAGTGCAGAGAAATTAATGATCCCCTTCATACCGCGTTAATCCTTTTTTCTTCCGGAACAACGGGTTTACCGAAGGGCACGCAGCTTCCGCACAGATCGTTGTTGAATATGTTGGAATTGAACGAAGGATTGGCGTTGAATTCTCAAATACCTATGTGGTTCAGTTCTTTGTATTGGATCAGTGGATCGTTGCTTAGTCTTAAGAGCATTTCTTCTTGTACAACGAGAATCATCGGGACGGATTTCGAGGAGAAGTGTGCTTGTGAAATTATCGAGAAATTTAAGGTACATATATGCTCGATTAATAAATTTATTGAAGGTCTTGTTACATATTTATTTTTTAACATATCTGTTCGAGTATTAGGATTATTGTGAATTTTTTTACTCTTTAATTTGACTCGATTATATTTCGAAAATACTCAAATTGTATTACTGAGAAATTTAAGGTACCCATATGTTTGATTATTAAATTTATTGAAGGTCTTGTTACATTTTTATTTTTCAACATATCTGTTCGAATATTAAAATTATTGGGAATTTTGTTACTTCTTAATTTGACTCAGTTACATTTCGAAAATGCTCAAATTGTATTACTGAGAAATTTAAGGTACCTATATGTTTGATTATTAAATTTATTGAAGGTCTTGTTACATATTTATTTTTTAACATATCTGTTCGAATATTAAAATTATTGGGAATTTTGTTACTTCTTAATTTGACTCAGTTACATTTCGAAAATGCTCAAATTGTATTACTGAGAAATTTAGGGTACCTATATGTTTGATTAATAAATTTATTAAAGGTTTTGTCATATTTTTATTTTTTAACATATCTGTTCGAGTATTAGGATTATCGAGAATTTTGTTACTTCTTAATTTGAGTTAGTTACAGTTTAAAAACACACCATCGGTAAACGAATTCTATAATTTAATGATAAGTGAATTGTGTATGACGAAGATTGTTTTTTACCCATTTGTTAAAAAAATTCCTCGAAAAATTCTTAAATGAATTTAGGAGCCAGTTAATTAATGAACGTTATATACTTGCAACTCTGTGTTTTAATCGTGATGTATTACAAGTCATTCTGAAATCATGTTATTCTCAAGAATACTCCGTCATCACTGCTCTACATTTTAAGAGAGTTAATAACAGCTTTATCTGCAACGATTAAGTATGAAAGCTTCAATTCAAAAATTATCGTGTTAACAAGAACATACTTACACTTCATACATAATTTTACGAATAATCCATATTCATCGTAAATCCATAATCGTAATCAAACAGAATTCTCGATAATCGTTAGAACAAATATCTTTTTAAATACGATTCAACAATTTTGTTAATCATTATTTTTCAGGTCACGTGGTTAATGCTGAGTACCAGTATGGCGAATCGGTTCGTTCGATACAACCGTTTGCACGACTACGATCTTTCCAGCTTGAACGTGCTTTTCACCGGCGGTGCTACGTTGAAACGAGAATCTCAAGACTTATTGAGGAAACATTTACCGAACACAGTGATTATACAAGCGTATGGTAAGTTTGAAACATTTTGAAAGAAACTAAAATTGTATTAAAAAATTCTAGCCTTTTGTATGCAAGGAAAAAAAAAAAAAAAAGAAATTAAAAAGCGAGCAAATGTTTCGGTACAAAAATTGACTTCCTCAGGTATGACAGAACTTGGCGGGTTGGTTACTGTACAATTACCGGAAACCACGAGTGGCTCTTGTGGCATTGTGTGCATAAACTGTGAGATCAAGATCGTAGATCCTGAAACAGGGAAGACACTTGGCCCGAACCAAAGTGGTGAGCTATGTGCGAAATCGTGGACAGTGATGAGCGGATACTACAAAAATCCTGAAGCCACCAAGAATATTATCGACAAAGATGGTGAGTATAATGATTTACCATTTTTGAACCGGTTAAAAAAATTTGTATACGCTTTAAAATAAATTTTAGTAAAATAGATAACAATGGATGGAGAATATTTAGTCGATTTAATGGATTGACTTATTTTTATTTATAATTTCCAGGGTGGCTGCACTCTGGCGATTTGGCTTACTACAATGAAAAAGGTGAATTTTTCATCATCGATAGACTGAAGGAACTTATGAAATACAGAGGACACCAAATAATGCCAAACGAGATCGAAAATTTGTTGCAATCTCATCCTTCCGTCTTAGAAGTGGGGGTGGTTGGTATTCCTCATCCCACGGATGACGAACATCCTGTTGCTTTTGTCAGCAAAGTACCTAATAAAGATGTACGTGTAATCAAACAACGAATTAATATTATTAAGATAATTATTTTTCTAATTAATTGATTATCTTAAGGTCAGACTTTGTGCGAGATGAAATGAAATATACGATTTAATCTTTTAGGTTACCGAGGAAGAATTGATCAAAATGGTGGCCAGTACCTTGATGGATCACTGCAAACTACGTGGCGGAGTAAAATTCTTACCGAGCCTTCCGCACACTCATTCGGGAAAGATTTCGAGGAAAGAATTGAAAGCGATAGCAAAAACGCTCGCCGTTTATTGAACCATCATAGAATTCTTTGATGTATCTACCGGCATCGTGAAATAAATAGACGTAATTGTATTGTTTATCTTGGAACCGATTATTTAATAGCGAAAAGGAAAATAATTATGGAACCGCGTGTTCACGCGTTTTGTGTCAGGAAAAAGTAGCGAATCGATGGAACTTTGAAACAATGTCACTCTTGAAACATTTAATTGTATCAAAATTATGAGAGATCTAAATTCTCGGCACTTTGGTCTTATTGTTAAAAAATAAATAAATAAATGAATCAAAGAATATTTTCATGATACACGAGAAGAAACTATGCTAATAACTAATAATATTATAATTCTTTATTAAAAAGAAGGGGAATAGGTGTAATTGTACGTGAGGTATAAGAGTTGTTAATTAAAAATATTAAAAAATATTAGAATTAGAGGAATGAAAGCAAAACAGCGACGTAAATATTTAAAAAAAAAAGTTGCTAGAATTTATTGCATTTACTTATTATACATTCCAACGAAAAAGTCGTCTCGTTATAATCTGCTCGTTTATTGACACAATCGAGTTTATTGGTAACCGCGTGCCTTAGCTTCCTTGAACATGGCGACCAGGGAGTCAAGGGTTTCTTCAGCCGTGGGAGCAATTTGATTAGCTGGAAGCAAGAAGCCGTAACGGCCAGTGTCTCGCAATTCGTAGGTAAAAGTGATGGGTTTGTGGAAAGTTCCTTTCACCCAGTCCATTGAACTTCCGCTTGCGATATCTGAAAGTAGAGAATGAAACGTGAAAATAAAACAGGATAATGGGTCACCGATGGCTTCCATTACTGCTTATCGATCTATTTTGCTTATATCGCGTATCAATTTAAAGTTTAACTTCAAATTAACATCGGCCAAGAAAAATTATGTTTCGTTTCGTTTATCAGTAGTATGATGCAGGTATCATTTTATAATTATAATTTTTCTATTGTACGTGATGAACATAAGTGTACTTACAAATGGTTTCAGCGATGTTTCCGGTCTCGTATTTAGTTCCGTAACGCTGTGCAAGAGCCTGAATAGTTTTCTGACCGATTTTCAGCTAAAAGTGTGCAAACTTAATTACTATCCGGTACTTGTGCACCTTGCAGAGGTTTGTTTAATGAATTAATCGACAGTTGGATTAACGATGGAGAGATAGTGAAAGTTAATCATCATCCATCATCGTTATCGATAACACGAAGCATTGATTATCGAGATACGTCAAGTTCGATAAAATCAAGCATGTGGATAAAATCTTACGCAACATGTTCTTGGTAAAGTGAAAAATATCTTGATTTACGTTTATAAAAAGAAAAAAAAAATAAATAAATAAAATGAATATAATATTTACAAAGTGAAATCGACGCGCTGGAAATATTTTGATTTTCATTTTAAAACAACTTTATGAAAGATACCTATTAGATATTAGACAAGAATCTTGTGAAACACGAATTTAATACTGCGTTGTTTTAACAGTGAAAATTTGAAACAAAACTTTTACTCACAGAGTCATCGTAATTCTCCAAGTGTTGCTTGGTGTGACCGTAAGGGAACATCAAGAGTTGCGAGTAGCTGTGGAAAGCAATGTAGGCAGAGAATTTGTTGGAGATCGACTTGATGTATTCCGACAACGATTTCGTTTCTACGTCAGAGAACTCATTGGTTCCGGCGTAAGTTTCAGAGCATGGCATGTTGCTAGAACCACCGGCTAAAAATTAAATACCGATGTAATTTTCATTTTTTTTTTTTAGCAGAAAGTATTAAATATAGTATTAAAATGTTTCCATGGTAGATTAGAAACTTACTGTTCCATTTGTAACCCCAGTTCCTGTTAGGGTCAGTTCCGTAGCACAGGGGTCCGTATGGTTTTCGGGTTTTTCTCCACAAACGGTTCTGAAACATTAGACCCATCCTTGATTAAAATACACTGATTCCATGCTTTCTTTAAAAAATATACTGGTATAATACTAGTACTCTACACTTGATAATTAAATTAAAGTACTCTTATATCGCTTATATCGAAGATTGAATATATCAAAAGAAAACAAAGAATAGAATTACTTAATCGGCACCTCAAAATTGTTAATCGATGCATCAATGCACGGGTTAAAAATATTCGGAAATAAAACGACCGAAGCTACACAATATTTTACACACCCCAATACGTCCATCATACCATTGCACGAACAACCCCAATTCTAATTCACAACTTTTATCATTCTCGATACTTCTTCGAAACTTCAAAATAACCAACTTTTCAGTTCTTCCTAAGTTACTTACGGTGGTGTGAGTGTACACGTATCCATCAGGGTTGAAGACAGGGAAGATGTACCAGTCGTGCGATTCAGCGAGAGCTCTGACGTCAGGATTTTTGCTGTTCACCAGCTCGTTTAGGATGTAAAGAACGGTAGCCGTTGTGACCCATTCCCTAGCGTGGATTCCACCCTCTATGAAAACTCCAGGTTTGTTCGGGCCAAAGGAGAGTTTCAATCCTTTGATCTGACGACCCTCGTACGTTTTTCCACCCACGATCACTTGCGCCTTTTCAGGATTCGCTTTCGCGAAACTGTCCAAGAAAGCGTAGATCTCGTCGAGAGTGTGGTAATTCTTCAAGTCGAATGCAAGCAGGGGTTGCACGCGTGGTTTCTCGTTGTCGATTAAATTTTGAACGTCGCCAACGTAGGTTTCGTAAGGGATTTCGAATTTTTGCATCAAGTCGTGGAACTCTGGCATCTTGTGGGGAGCAACCATCACGTCCGCGAAATTTTGGACGGCGCTTGGCTCTTTCCAGAAGGAGAACTATGGATTTGATTGTTTCGTTATATTAATTATCGTTGTTTCGTTATATTAATTATTACTATATAGTTATAGTATTATTAAGTAGTAAGTATTATCAAGTAGTTTCATTATAAGCGGAGTTCTTTCGTTAAGGAAATTTGTTACTTCGGATTTTTGGAATATTCGTGGTAGATTTAATACATTCGTCATTGAGATCAGCAACAAGTTAATAGAAATAAGTGTATTTTTATTTGATTCTCTCAGTGTTTGATTTAATTTCTATTTTTTTAACCTTTAGAATTTAACGTTCAACATTGATATTGATTATGGAGCACTTACCGCGTCAGAAGCATCTTCCAAGTTGCGTACGATTTCTAGGTGTTCTTCCGTTTGAGGTACGATACGGAACACCTTGTAATTGTTGTAATTTACCTTCTCGGCTGTCGCCAAAGCGACTAGAGCGACGAAAATTATCTTCCACATGATGCTTCTTCTAAAAGAAAAAAAAAAAAGAAATTAAAATTGTTGTTAACGCTTAAAAGTCATCTTTATATAAATGAAGATTCGACGAAACGTTGACAATCGAGAACTGAATAACTAGCTACAAAATAAATTTAAATCATAATAAATGCACGAATAATTATAAACGATTAATTATATATAATATAAACGAAACTTGAACAATCTCTGTAGGTCTAACAATAAGTAATAAAATATCAGAGCTATAAGATTCATTAATATTGAGTTCTAACGTGTCTCAAAAGTAACGTGAACAGTAAAGATGATTCTTACCCTGTGCGGTCAGAAGAGAAGTTTCTGATTCCAGCATTTCCATCGTTCTATTTAAACCCCTCAACTGCACACGACACCAATTATCGTTTCCCTCAAATCGTTATTCAAAAATCATATCGTTAATCAATTAAGGAGCGATCTTATTGGATCTGTGTCCTCCTTATCAGATTTGTTCCGAGTGAACCGATATCTTTATCTGGATCATCTCACACCTAGCCACTCAAACCGTCGTTTCAATTTCACAATCAGTTGCAGATGACTTTTAATTCCGTGACACTTGGAGCGTTTCCTCGCCTATGTTTGCTATGATACTACCTTTAACTTCATTTCAACGGCAATGAACGTAATTCCGCGCGGAATTTTAATAAGGAAGTTATTTGGTGAAACGGGAATACCAGTTTTGAAGAGTCGATACGGAGGAATTCAAATATGAATGTATGTTTCATTTTTATTTTGCTTTTTGGTGTAACATATGTACATCTATAACTTTAAATCACAATTATCGCAAGTAGTGAAGTTACGGTTATTGTTTCGTCATAATTTCATCGATTCGTTTGCTTCGAAGACATCTAGATGCCGATGCGACGTAAGTTTTGCAAACGGCGACTTAGACCGACTGCATAAACTATTGAATTGTGTGTAAATTGAAATATCGAACAGAAATAACCGATTTTAATTAATCGTTTCATCGTAGGTGATTGTAAATTACGTCGATACTTTAGGCGAACGAAACGGATCGGTGTTCGTGATTGTGAGTGATTATTTTAAGACTACTATCGAAAATCGAGATAAGAGAGTCTCGGGAGAAAAATAATTCGATGTACCGTGTTTGTAATCAAACTTTTGTCGGAATATTTGGAAGTTATTTATTTATGTTTTTTATTAAATATTAATTCTATTTTTTAATACAGATAGAATAAAATGATCGGGGGGTACGATAAAAATAGACGTCTTCTTTATTATTTTTCTTTGCGATACAAAAAACTTTAACTTTTTGTAATATATAATACCTATGACTATTTACGTGCATGCGATTTATAATTAAAATTAGACAATTGTCGTACGTATGTTAATATTACATACAATAGTAACTGTATGAAATATCAATAGCAGCTATGAAAAATATAAAAATAATTATTATCGTATCCTCGTCGTAGATGATCCATAGCCAAGTTTCGCAGCCTGCTGGAACATAGCTACCAAAGAATCCAGCGTTTCCTCTGCAGTTGGTATAATTTGATTGGCCGGCAAAATGAAACCGTATCTTCCAGTGTCTCGAAGCTCGTAAGTGAACGTCACAGGAATATTATAAGTTCCTCGTACCCAATCCATAGACCCACCGGATGCGATATCTGAAAAAAGAAAAGAAAATAACTGATAAAAGAATTAATTAAAGTAACAGAAGTTCATTCAACGTTTCTTCTCTGTTCCGTTTCAATATTTTCTACTCGATTTCACCACTTATTGTATAATTTAATGTATCTACTTTAAATAACTTAACAATTGTTGTGTGAAATTATTGTACTCGTATTTCTTTGCACTTTGCTGTATCTTTTTTCATCTTCGCTATTTTAGTTTAACAAATAAATATTTTAGATAATATCATAGATGAATATACTTTATAATACTTTAAAAAGAAGAAAAACAAAAGCAAACCTTTAATTGTTTTTAATAATAATTAATAATTCGATAGAAAATAAAAAAAATTCTAATATAATTATACGTATTTACTTACATATAATATCTACGATATTTCCAACTTTGTATCTCGTCCCGTATTTCTTTGATAGAGCATTTATAGAATAGTTTCCTATTTGGAACAGGTCGTCATAGTTGGCAATCTTTTTGTTGGTATGTCCGTAAGGAATAAGCAACAATTGACTATAACTGTGGAACGCCACGTAGGAAAATAATTTGTCGTGGATACTGTCGATGTATTGTGACATGGTTCTCGATTCTGTTTCAGAGAAAGGTTTGTCTCCAGGATATATTTCGCTGCACGGATTCGGACTGGTGCCACCCTCTGCAATATCGGCAACAGTAATTTAAAGGAGATGCCATTTTTCTAACGGTGAATATCATAATTATTATACTATACATATATTAAATCACCATTGATTACATAAATTCTATATTTTAATAAAGATTTTTAATAATTGATAATTCTCGTTGCAACACAGTTACTTTTATATTATTATACTACGAACATACACATTATCAAAAAGAGAAAACGTTCGTTCTTTCTATCTTCTTTATAAATAAAAAAATGTTTAATCATCAAACGTACAGAATTAGTTTTAACGTCTATACTGATTTGTAATTTATCAATATAATAGATTAGCGATGACACTCTAGATATTAAACACTTAATTTATCGATAAAATTAAACAAATAGACAATGTTTCTTTTATTTTTATTAGATCATCACCTGCCCAGTGGAAATTCCAGTTCCTATTAGGATCGGCACCATAGCAACCCCTTCCAGAAGGCCTTCTGGTCTTCCGCCAAAGACGATTCTAAACAGAGAAAAATCGTACTTTGCACCTTGACTCTACCGTTATCAATTCGACCATGCAATTATCACGTTTTATTGATACCAATCGATGGGTCGTGCGAAAGTATGAACTTTGATTAAAACAAAGAAGGAGAAAGTTGCCACTGATTAAAGTTACATAGCTAATTATAGATAACGTACGACAATGTGATAAAGTAATTAAAAGATAAGACTTGAGGATTTTATCGTAAGGACTATTGTTCCTCAACGATTTGCGTCGAAATCGTTTTCGTATACGCTTTTAATCTCTCTGTACATAAAGTAAACTGTTTTGATTGCGAATCAAACAGTTATACAGACGCGATTGAAACCCAGATTTATTGTAAAAATACATGATTGATGAAATTATCGTTCATAATAGGAGAAGTTGATTGAGTGGGGCTGAAAAATGCATTACCCGAGATTAAAGATCTGCTATCGATCAAACATTTTAAGTATTTGTTTTTATTGTGGATTTTATTATTAGCAGCGAGGTTTAGTGTCTCTATTTTATTTTTATTTTATTTCTATTTTATTT
>SMSQ01020192.1:0-16698 GCA_019453375.1 Ctenoplectra terminalis | reverse complement strand
TTTTTTTTTTTTTTTTTGTTGGTCCGGAATGGGGAAGGTAGTTACTCGAGTTTCAATGGACGGCGGGTAATTAAAGCATTTATTACTTCGATTAACCCTTCGACTTCTCAATGGAAGTGTTGAAGTAGAAGGAAAGTTTGAGTGAATGAAGCGAAAACTTGGAGTTTTGTCTGCGGACACTGTTCCAATTAATTTTTTAACTTTTGAGAATATTTTTTCGAATCGAGTAATATAATTGCGGAAGTTTGGCGAATAAAAAGGTACAGACTGATATTATAATAGTGTTTGTATTGTTTGTTTAATATTTATTTGGTAGGTGTCTATTTTAACAGTGAAAGTACCGGATGAGTGGTTCGTAATTTTTCAAATTTTCGCGTTTCACATTTTCGAATGTTTTTCGTGATTTTATGTAACATATATGATTATAGTTGGGTTATGTAGTTTTTTAAATATTTTTTACTGTAATTTCTTTGATAGAAATATTTTTATTTATTTAGAATTATAATTACGGTATGTATTTTTTTAAATATTTATTACTGTAATTTCTCTGATAGAAATATTTTTATTCATTTAGAATTATAGTTGCGTTAGGTATTTTTTTTAATATTTATTACTGCAATTTCTTTGATAGAAATATTTTTATTCATTTAGAATTATAGTTGCGTTAGGTATTTTTTTTAATATTTATTACTGCAATTTCTTTGATAGAAATATTTTTATTCATTTAGAATTATAGTTGCGTTAGGTATTTTTTCAAATATTTATTACTGTAATTTCTCTGATAGAAATAAATATGCTTCGATCGTCGGTAGTTTTAGTGTTAATTATTAAAAGAAATGAAACAATAATTTTCAGATATAATAATTAGAGCACCGTGAAAATTTTCTATTTCAGCATTAGTGATTAAAATCGATCTCCTTAACGCTCTGAATTCTGCTTTCATCGATACCTAATTAGTTTGTATCAGAATTTCAAAAGTACTTTCTATAAATTTAAATAACTGCTTTCGAATCCAGTTTTCTATTGTTGACCAACTGATCCACTAAGCGTACGTGGAAGAACTTTTATTAATTCCAGCGTACCTAACTTTCAATTAATTTTACCGAAAAATCAATGTTTTCGAATATCGATCGACCCTTTCCGTAAATAATTCTAACCGATAAATATTATTTCCTACTTTGTAATTAATAAAAAAAACAAACTGCAACAATTTAGTAAAGCAATGGAACCATCGAATTAAACGAAATTGGATTTATTTTATAATGTTTCGCAACTTTCTCGTTAAATCCTCTTTTTTTTGTATTTTAATATTCCCGAACAATATTGAAAAATATTTTTCCGTATTTCCGTTACATCGCTCTGTAGCGCACAGTTTATATGTATTAAAACTGCAGCACCAATTAAAAGATTCAATAACTTTCAATTTAACTTATATAACTTTCAATCTAAATTTTAAATTACGCCAAGGTTCGCTCCATCTATCGAAGCAGATGAAATATCACGACTACAAATGAAAACTCGGTTTCATCGGTGATATTTGTTTGTTTCTGTCAATAATTTTTCCTGTCAGCCAGTAAAACCTCGAATCCTGGTACTCAGCAATCTGTAAAACTGACCCAATCGATGGGAAAAGAGAGGACGCCCGACAGAAGATTGCAATCAAGGCTTCTCAATTCTTTGCTAATACTTGGTTCATCAAGAACCGCTGATGCAATCATTCTGTCTTAACGAATCGATCGTTTCACGTTATTGAGCATCGTTGGTTGCGCGTGGAGTCGCATTCGCCTCACGCTTTACACGGTAAAAGACTTTCCTTTTATAACTCAACGCTGGGAAAAATCGCGGAAAGAAACGTTAAAAGTCATTACTTTTCATTTCTATACTCTTAATTCTATTAATTAAATTTTATTATTCTCAAATACTTGTTAAATCATTTTCTACATAAATGTTTTAACAAGAATTTTATTTANTTTTAATATTCCCGAACAATATTGAAAAATATTTTTCCGTATTTCCGTTACATCGCTCTGTAGCGCACAGTTTATATGTATTAAAACTGCAGCACCAATTAAAAGATTCAATAACTTTCAATTTAACTTATATAACTTTCAATCTAAATTTTAAATTACGCCAAGGTTCGCTCCATCTATCGAAGCAGATGAAATATCACGACTACAAATGAAAACTCGGTTTCATCGGTGATATTTGTTTGTTTCTGTCAATAATTTTTCCTGTCAGCCAGTAAAACCTCGAATCCTGGTACTCAGCAATCTGTAAAACTGACCCAATCGATGGGAAAAGAGAGGACGCCCGACAGAAGATTGCAATCAAGGCTTCTCAATTCTTTGCTAATACTTGGTTCATCAAGAACCGCTGATGCAATCATTCTGTCTTAACGAATCGATCGTTTCACGTTATTGAGCATCGTTGGTTGCGCGTGGAGTCGCATTCGCCTCACGCTTTACACGGTAAAAGACTTTCCTTTTATAACTCAACGCTGGGAAAAATCGCGGAAAGAAACGTTAAAAGTCATTACTTTTCATTTCTATACTCTTAATTCTATTAATTAAATTTTATTATTCTCAAATACTTGTTAAATCATTTTCTACATAAATGTTTTAACAAGAATTTTATTTATTTTATGTACAAATGTTTTAATAAGAATAAATACTATTTTTTAGAAGTGTAACGAATTTTCGAGCTGAATGTATTTAACTCTTTGCAATTCTAAACTTTTTTATATTTGACAGAACTGTTGTGAAAATTTAAAATGTGTAAATGCGTGTTTAAATGTGTTAACAAGAATTTTATTTATTTTCTATATAAATGTTTTAACAAAAACAAATACTATTTTTTAAAATATTAACGAGTTTTCAAGCAGAATCTATTTAACCTTTTGCACTTTTAAACTTTTTCAAATTTCACAAAGTTATTGTGAAAATTTAAAATGTGTAAATGTGTGTTTAAATGTTTTAACAAGAATTTTATTTATTTTCTATATAAATATTTTAATAAAAATAAATAACATTTTTTATTGGAGTATCGAATTTTCGAGCTTTATGTATTTAACCTTTTTTTAATTTTCACAATGCTATTGTAAAAATTTAAGACGTTCACAAATACGTTTCTTCGCATCGCCTGAAAATTTTGTTCAAAGATAGCGTCTTTTACGAGAAATACATTAATTTTCCACAAAAAAATACAGCTTTTAAAATACACACAATTTTGCCAACCGTACACATAAATTTGCTCTCGAACAACCGAACGATTAAGTGTTAAGTTACACCAGGAATCTAATTTATATACACGAACACAATCCATAATCAATTCTAAAACGCTACAAATTATACGTCTATAAAATTATGTAAACGCTTTGACGTTTAACAATCGTCGGTTGTTAATAATTCCACAAATTGCTCTATCCTCTATCGTCAACGTTGAATATAAAATAACTTCTCGGAAACAAGCTCGATGGAAATTCCGAATACGCGCAACACGCGGAAAATAGATGCTATTTATTGACCGGTCATTTCAATGCCATAAATCATACTGCTCGACTCATCTCTGCGAATCACGTAACAGTTTCTCTCTGTACAGGCTTTATTTTCGATAACATAGCGAAAATTGCTAGGCTTTAACAGAGCGACAGATCAGCACAAAAGGTCTCTAACAGCCTTGGACCTAAAACGATAGGTAGATTTCACGTTATACTGGGATATAGAGGGTTCGAAAAAGTTGGTACACAAGATCATAGTTTATTGTATTAATAAAAGCATCGCGTGATATAGCACAAAGATACGAAGGGTGAAAAGAGAGTGGTCCATGAAAATTTTTGTATCGGTTTGGTAACAGATTCTTTGGCCTTCTGTAAAATTCTACGGTAATATCTGAGCTAGGGATTTTTATGCAAATTTATTGTTTTGTGAGTATGATTTAAAAAATAGAAGCTAGATAGGCAGTTGTTTTATTTGCTATATATTATAATGAATAGAATGTTTTGGGTTTATTTGTGAATATAATTTAAAAAATAGGAGCTAGATAGGAAGTGGTTTTATTTGCTATATATTATAATGAATATAATGTTTTGGGTTTATTTACGAACATAATTTAAAAAATAGGAGCTAGATAGGGAGTGGTTTTATTTGCTAAATATTATAATGAATAGTATGTTTTGGGTTTATTTGTGAATATAATTTAAAAAATAGGAGCTAGATAGGGAATTGTTATATTTACTAAATATTATAATGAATAGTATGTTTTGGGTTTATTTACGAACATAATTTAAAAAATAGGAGCTAGATAGGGAGTGGTTTTATTTGCTAAATATTATAATGAATAGTATGTTTTGGATTTATTTGTGAATATAATTTAGAAAATAGGAGCTAGATAGGGAATTGTTATATTTACTAAATATTATAATGAATAGTATGTTTTGGGTTTATTTATGAATATTATTTATAAAATAGAAGGTAGATAGGCAATCGTTTTATTCGTTAATCATTTTAATGAATAGAATATTTTAGGTTTATTTGTGAGTATGGTTTAAAAAACAGGAGCTCGATAGGCCATTATTTTATTCACTAAATATTTTAATGAATACTATATTTTAGATTTATGAATACAATTTAAAAAATAGGAGCTAGATAAACTATTGTTTTATTGACTAAATATTTTAATAAATACTATATTTTAGATTTATGAATACAAGTTAAAAAATAGAAGCTAAATAGGCTATGGTTTCATTCACTAAATATTACAATGGATTTTATATTTTAGATTTATGAATAGAATTTTTATGAATACAATTTAAAAAATAGAAGCTATATTTTGGGTTTATTTATAAATTGTTGCTTATTATATGCATTCTGTGTATTTCTGTGCCTTCGAATCTTCCATGAGTGCATAAAAATCTGCAGTCTAGTAATACCGTCTACTCAAACATTGTTAAATTTTGTTTCCAACAAAGGAAATTCGGCGATTTTAAAATTAAAATAAAACTGAAACATTCCAGAAATATAATTCAAGTAACAGTAATAACGCGCACATTTTTTCTCCGCGATGAAACGATCCTAAGGGATGAAAACATCCCCTCAAAGCAGTTATGAGTTTTCATATCATGGTGAATATTTATGAAACCGTATATCACGTAGAAAAATAAAAAAAGTTAAATTCATTGCTGGATGGTTTTGTATGTTCCACGTTATAATACAACATTCCTTTTTTTACAAGTTAAAAATGTTTTAAAAATTCCTCCAAGAAACTAAAAAATATATGAATTAATTAACTCTTCTTCAATACACGATACTACGTATACTTTTTCAAGATCTCGACTTACTTGTCTTACTTTTTTTCTTCCCCTCCAATAGTGAATAAAAATCGTTAATTTGTCAATTCTAAATTTTATCTATTATTTTCTACTGTTATCTATTATTATTATACATTTTAACAAATTAGGTACAAAGATATCAATTACCTATCAGATAACAACAATTTGAATTTAACTAATCGAAATTAAGTACAATCAGTCTATTCTCATCCAAATTTACATCCGTAGTTACCACTGTTCCTCTTTTCTATCCATTACGATTCTGTTTCCCTCAACATCAACTAAAACGTCAATTACCGTCCTAACTCAACCACGAACAGAATTTCCAACATATATTCGAATGATTATTACCCGGTACAGTCGTTGCACAAATGTTTTCCCTGTACAGACTCGCGAAGCATCAGCTGTACCGAAAAGCAAAAGCAGAAAGTACTGATCGCAATCGAATTCCATCGGAACGCACATGCACGCCACTCGAACAAACCAATTCTAACATAAACATCGTCCCAGTGTGCGTTGGTACTAGTTTGGAGTTTAACAACCGACGATTCCGATATTTCCACAGGAAAATGTAGCAGATCGCGCCGGTATAACACTGAAAATAAATCCGGATCGTGCAGCGAAACGATATTGAAATACGTACAATTTTTTGATACCGTTGCGTGTTTTACCTTATTTCGAATTATTTATCGAGTCTTAATTTAGTTATTTAAACCTACGGTTGTCGCTGTTTTAACACTAGATTTACGAAGCCCGTCAATTTCACGCAGTTCAGATCTCGTGCCTAAGTTTAACAAGTGTGCGCGAAGAAAATATAAACTCGAAATCAAGTTTATGTATTAAAAAATGTGCAAAATAAATCTCTGCTAATTATAATCTACCGGTTCAAAGCAAAGCGAAGTAATAATATTGCAAGAAATCTATATTTTAATGTACTCGTCGGAATGATCCAATCGATGCCCGTAAATCTAGTGTTAAAAATTCCTTAACACTTCCTTATATAAAAAATACTATTATAAAAAATACTAAGCTTCTCCATAAAGTTTAAACATTTTGTCCTACAGACTGAATCGCTGATGACCCAATTTATTGGTTGATACGACTTCAAACGAACGATTTTAATTATTTTTTTAAGTAATTACTTCTGTTCTAAAACAAGTTGTAGTTTATCTCAGAGAAACGCTACAGTGCTGATTTTTACGAAAAAAGAAGAAAAGAAAGTTATGTGAATATGTGGAAAATATTTTATTTTATTAAAATACTAGGTTGCTGTTAAAAAGGTATACTCCCCTAAATTTAGTAAACAGGTACATTAACTAAATTTAAGAATATTGTAAATAATAACTGCCATCATATATAAATTTTATTTATAAACACAATGACCTAATGCGATCATTGTAACTTACTTCGCACGCCCTAATGAAATATTAATAAATTTAAGAATATTGTAAATAATAACTGCAATCATATATAAATCTTATTTATAAATGCAATGACCTAATGCGACCACTATAACTTACTTCACGACCCACAATAAAATATTAATAAATTTAATAATATTGTAAATAATAACTGCAATCATATATAAATCTTATTTATAAATGCAATGACCTAATGCGATCACTATAACTTACTTCACACGTCCTAATGAAATATTAATAAATTTAATAATATTGTAAATAATAACTGCGATCATATATAAATTTTATTTATAAATGCAATGACCTAATGCGATCACTATAACTTACTTCACACGCCCTAATGAAATATTAATAAATTTAAGAATATTGTAAATAATAACTGCGATCATATATAAATTTTATTTATAAATGCAATAACCTAATGCGATTACTATAATATACTTCACACGGAAAATACTTCGATTGATGCTTTTGCACGCTTTATTATTGAAATAAATGCTCAAAAAACACGAAAAAACAGCCACTCCCATGCAACCTGCTTGAACGATTACAGCTGTTGATATTATCGAATAGTCTAGCGACTATAGTTGCCCATAGTGTGTAGAAGTCGATCTGTGACGAGCAACTATAGTCGCCCATAGTAGCGAAAGGTTTAAGTAAAAAAAAAAAGAAAAAATTATCCACAATTAACCCTTTGCACTCGCGAACTTTTTTAAGTTTCAAATGACTACCGTGAAAACATAATATTCTTTTGGAAAGAGGAACAGAAAATTACAAATATATGATTTTTTATTTACTCAGTTATTTTACTTCATTTTAAAACAAAAGAAACGTTTGAACCGACGAAGATACAGAATTTAATTCAAAATTTAATCTCTGAAGAAAATTATGTCGCCATAGCGGTGCCAGTCGAGTTGCAAAGGGTTAAAAAAATTTGACCCGCTCGTTGGATTCTTCATCGAGTAACAACTAAAACACCATTCGGTATTTATCTTTATCAGAATTAGAGGCAGAGGTACGTCGAGTGGAACCACTCTTTGTCCAGAAGCTTTGCGATATGTCTGTTGAAAAGTACCTTTTTATAAAAAAGAATTTTACATAGATCTGTTAGCTCAGTCGCGAGTTCCGAGGGTTAACGTTCAGGAACTGTCTTTTGTTTGTCATCGTTGCTCTTGTTACCGCTTTTTCGCCTCCACATTCCAACCTTTTCCGATCCACTCTTTTTTTTTCCTTTTTCTTTTTGTATCCCTTTCTCTCTTTCTATTCTTTCCCGAACAGCGACCCCTGCGTTGCACTCGAAAAGCCTGATAAACCGTTGCTCGCTCATCAGCTAATGCACACGTACGTCCGGTTTGTCGGCTTCCTCGTNCGAAAGGTTTAAGTAAAAAAAAAAAGAAAAAATTATCCACAATTAACCCTTTGCACTCGCGAACTTTTTTAAGTTTCAAATGACTACCGTGAAAACATAATATTCTTTTGGAAAGAGGAACAGAAAATTACAAATATATGATTTTTTATTTACTCAGTTATTTTACTTCATTTTAAAACAAAAGAAACGTTTGAACCGACGAAGATACAGAATTTAATTCAAAATTTAATCTCTGAAGAAAATTATGTCGCCATAGCGGTGCCAGTCGAGTTGCAAAGGGTTAAAAAAATTTGACCCGCTCGTTGGATTCTTCATCGAGTAACAACTAAAACACCATTCGGTATTTATCTTTATCAGAATTAGAGGCAGAGGTACGTCGAGTGGAACCACTCTTTGTCCAGAAGCTTTGCGATATGTCTGTTGAAAAGTACCTTTTTATAAAAAAGAATTTTACATAGATCTGTTAGCTCAGTCGCGAGTTCCGAGGGTTAACGTTCAGGAACTGTCTTTTGTTTGTCATCGTTGCTCTTGTTACCGCTTTTTCGCCTCCACATTCCAACCTTTTCCGATCCACTCTTTTTTTTTCCTTTTTCTTTTTGTATCCCTTTCTCTCTTTCTATTCTTTCCCGAACAGCGACCCCTGCGTTGCACTCGAAAAGCCTGATAAACCGTTGCTCGCTCATCAGCTAATGCACACGTACGTCCGGTTTGTCGGCTTCCTCGTTGTCGATTGAGCGCACCGTAAAGCGGAAAAAAAGGATTCCGATTGTTTCGAGCGACCGGATCTTTTTTCCTCCGGCCGGCTAAGCCGGCAAAATTGGAATCGGAACGGGCGAGATCGAACCTGTACCGAGTTTTGGTTTCCCTAGAACTCTCGTGCTTGTTTACAGCGTGATACCGAGGCCATCGAACGGCTTTATGGCTGGAACATTCCCTGAATTGGAAGTATTGTGTCGGGTAATCTAAAAGACTAGTTGGAACGTTAATCGAGTTCAGGTTCCGAATTATCACTTTCACGTTTTGGAAAGTAGGATAAGTGTGGAATAATCGGACCATTTTTTGGAAAGAAGCCATTGCGTTGTTGATTTTTAATTGTTTTGATTGTTTTGGGCAAATTGAAGCAACGAGCGAGTAGCTTGGAATATATGTAAATCATGCTTTGCGATGTATTAACCCTCTATAGCCCGAATTTTCTCTGCTTATCGGAGAAAAAATTACGATCGATTACAGTTTTTCACTTTGATTTGAAAATGTTTAAAGTAATAATTAATGTAGATGGATCGTGGTGTCGCTACAGTGATACAGTAATCGAATTTAATAGCGCAGTGATGACTAAACGAAATTAATTTTTTAAAATATAGATGCATCAGTTTGTAACTTTTAAGTCGCACGGTCCCATAGAGGGTTAATAATGTTGAAACAAGTAACTATCAGGGAAAGCACAAGTGAATAAAGATAATCTGATAGATGACTAGTATCAAGTCGCACTATTGCAAGTGAACAATGGCAGCATCTGGTTTTTACTGTGAAAAGGAAAAATAAAGAATCGTCCATAAATAGTTAAGAATTCATCACATTTACCAAACTTAGTGGTGATTATATATATTAACCGGCAATTATACATAATCACCGGATTGATTACATTTACCGTAACGTATATAAAAAATATAATAAGTGCACACACATATTTTTTTATTCATATTCTTTTAGCATTATTGCAATGGCTATGGAATGATTATAAAACTGTTTGTTGCAAATAAATGTTTTGTGTGATATGTTATAGATATATATTTATTATATGTTGTAATTAGTTATTATATAATTATTCCATCTAGCAGATATTATAAAAATTTTTTATATTTTTTTTAGATTATGCGCATTCTTTTTAATTTCGAATAGATACAAATTTACAGTCTATTAGGAATATTATTTATTTCGCGCAATTTTGTATAAAACTGTGCTATGGGATTGGAAGGAATTTCAGAAAATAAATTTATGTTAGTATCGCGTGGGAATGTATTTATAAAAATCTTGAACATTGACAATTTTCAAAAACATAGACCACGATTACTATAAATTTTGATAGGATAACAGAGCGACCGATTCGTATCGATGATCTCAATAAATTCATGTTGAATAAATTTTAGATTCATTGAAATCTAGAATTTGTAAAGAAAGTTCTGTTAAGTTTCGTGTTGATGATATTGAAAGAAGAATTCGTGTAAAGGTGTTTCGAAATATCGACGTTGCAAATGGACTGTTTCACTGGATTAAAATTAGCCAGCTATTTATATTATTTAGTTGCGATAATGCAATAGATATTTAATATTTAATTTGAGTAGTACCAGAAAACGAATACGAGGAACATTTTCGTCCCAAGGTCCTTTCTTTGAAATTTCCATGTTTTCACGTAAATTTATAATATAAAAAGCGATCGGATGCTCTCTTTAAGAAAGATTTTAGAAATATTTTCCCCTCGTCTCCATAGCTCCATGGAGTCTTTATTCGACCACAAAATATCATTAATTTTATATTAACACTAGAACTACCGAGGTAGTCAAAATTACTAATTTATGATTTCTCGTACAAATTCTATAAATTTATGATGATACATTTTGAGGAATTAACACTAAAACTACCAAAGCGGTCAAAATGACCGGCTTGCAATTTCCCATAGAAATGTTATAAATTTATAACGATTCAGTTCGTGGAATTTTTCATAATTTTCTGTGAAAAATATAGCTAAAGATTTCTTCTCCTTACGTTATATTTTTTTCAGAATACCTATCGTTTTTATTTCTTCGGATACGAATAGGTCTACTTTAATCGTCCGTAGGTTTAGTGTTAATCGTGTTTTTCTGATACGAATAAAATCAATGATTTGTTTCCTTTGCATTTTATATTTCTTTCAAATAATTAGAAATAGATAATCGTCGACAGTTCTAGTCTTAATAGTTCGAGTGAATAACGCCATACTTGTATTAAAATAGTTTTATAATTATTGTTTACATACAATTTTCTCATCCAATGTTTCGTACGCAATGTACGCAATAAAGTTACTTAACCGGATTACAAAGGGTGAAAAATATTGCGTTCGGAGTATTCCGGTAAAATACTCCTGTATTTATTATTCGTGGTACGAATATTTACCGTATATAATAATACACATAACATGTATTATATTATCCGCATCACATATATTGTGTTAAAATATCGTAAATACGTTTATAATAAAATACATGTCACATATACACAGAATTATTATTCCAACTGATATTCCAGCGATGGCAGATACGCGATATTGATGTTAATTACTTATTTCTTACGTATTGAAATAATCTTATAATATTAATTATTCGTATATAAAAAATAGATAATCTTACAATATTAATTATTCATATATAAAAAAGAGATGCAATATTTCCCAAATAATCGGTTACTAAATGCTACAAAATTTCATCGATAAATTTCGCGTGCTATCAAAAAGCGCTACAACCAGCAATTACGATAAAGTCACAATAAATTCAAGTAAGAACGATCAAAACCTGACTATAAAATCACCAAATAAAGTATCAAAATGCAAATCGATTCAACGAAACTCGTCGAAGACTCCGAAGAAATTTAAAATACGCAGATTTTGTAAATCTTCGATAAGAGTGGCGTCATTGCTAACGAGAATCACCCTAACTATCCGTAACGGACGATTCGCCAACAGCTATACTAATTGGCACATGGTCTCTCAACTGAAAGTTGAAAATTATATGGTCACTTTGCATCAACGCGCGAACGTGAGACATACATAATTCATCTGAAAATCATTTTCTCGATGACCGACTAAGATACACGCAATTTCTTTCCAAGTTTCTATTTACAGCTTTCTTCCTGTGTTCGAGTAATTTATTCGTGAATCATTTCGTTTCTATCGGTGAAATCTTTCTGGGAAAATATTTCCTTTCTTTTTCTGATATTTGTATTAATAATTACTATACATTATTGTTAGAATCTCTGGATATCTGTCGGACAAAATTCAATCGTTTTGATTTAATCACTTTCTCGGATAAAAAAGGTACGATCTTTTTCTGCGAGGATATTTTTTAGCCTACAAATTTTCACACTCGTAAAACTAAAAGAGCTTTTGTAGAAGATAATGTTTCTAATAAGAGAAGTTTTATAGATGAGTGGTAAGTTTTAACCCTTTGACTGCTATGGCGGCATACATGCGTTTGACGATCAAAGTGTTCAGATCGTCGTGTAATATTTCTGAGCGTATATTAAATAAATAATATATGCTCAAGAATAGTTCTCTGATATTATTTAATATAGTACAACTGAAAAATTACACTAGAAATTTAGTTTGAATAATCAATCGGACACCGATAGAATACGCGGTTCGCGAAAAAGCATTCCGTCAACGCAGAACGTTTAAATCTATAGTGCTCCGCAGTCAAAGGGTTAAAAAAAAGAATTATACAAAGTTATAGCNATTATTTAATATAGTACAACTGAAAAATTACACTAGAAATTTAGTTTGCATGTTGAATAATCAATCGGACACCGATAGAATACGCGGTTCGCGAAAAAGCATTCCGTCAACGCAAGAACGTTTAAATCTAGAGTGCTCCGCAGTCAAAGGGTTAAAAAAAAGAATTATACAAAGTTATAGTATTGTATTTCTTAATTACTGAAACGAGTATCATTCGTTTACAAAATTTGATATCAGTAAACAAAAAATTGCGAAGTCCGCCAGAAATAGGTCCGAAATCGAGTATGAATAACATTGTTTCATTTTTTTTCTGAATTCATATAAGTGAATTGACTGCGATTGAAAATAAATTTGAATCTTAATACAAATGGTTCGTGTTATATATATTTTTTTTTTATCCATAATTATCAGTTATGTGAGCTTTGAATGGAACGAATGAAAGATATTCAACACCCATCGTCTGAATTAAGATTCAAGTTTCTTTTCTGTTGCACTTAGTTTACTTATGTGTATTTAAAACAGAACCCAAAAAGTAGAAATAAGTAGGAAAGAGCGTTATTTATATCGATTTTTGGAGCTGCGTATGGCAAGCTTCGATACCATTTTTCTAACCGATATCAAATTTTCTAACCGAACGGCGCTCCTTTTAATTATTAGAAAACACAATACTATAACTTCCAATAATTATTTTCCTAGAATCCTGACATCGATCACTGTATATGGAAAAAGATTCACCGAAGTAAGATACAACAGTTACTGAAATTTCTAAAAAAAATACTAAGCTTCTCCATAAACTTTACACATTTCTCCGAGAAACTGAACCTCCGATAACCCGACTAGTGATTGATACGACTTGAGACAAACAGTTTCAGCTATTTTTTAAAAACTAATTTACTTCTCTTCCAAAAGAACAGCTATAAACTTTCCCCAGAGACGGTTGCAGAAACTTGAAAAAAAATATTTCTTTTCGCAGAAATATTAACATCTCTAACGAAGCCGTCTTACCTTTTCTTCGATTCAATCGGCGTATAAATTAATCCCCACGTCTCGTTCTATCCCAACAAATTTCCATTGCACAACGCAATATTCTCCTACTTACTGGGACGACGAATCAACTAATCGCCTCGACGTACAGATGGAAACGGTTAAAAACTTTCCTCGAGATGCTCATCATAAGTTCGTCATTCATTCAGCGAAATTCCGGCCGGATTATCTCCGACGTTTTCCAGCTCGTCAGGCTCGTGCAACTTCGCAAGGAACGATTGCTTAAACTCCGTCAATAAATGGAAAGTTGCCGCGGACCTTCGAGATCCTCGACGACAAGAAAAACGATAAACTTGGAACGTTTGCTCCGGATCGAACTTTCCTTACCGTATCCCTTTTTCTCGCTGCTCTTCGCCCAATAATTTCCTCGTCGAGCGTGCACGAACCACCTGTTTCTAAACAGAATTTGATGCTGTCGTCCAAAGCGGACAGATTTCTGCAAGAGCAGCGTCGCGAGCGTGAAAAGTTTTCCCGAGATGTCGGATGCACCGTTCGTTCGGTCGGATCCTGGTCCCACTGCCAAGCTCGCTTCACCTTACTTTATAGTTCTGTTCAACGAATACGTAATAACGTCGAAAGAACTGCCGACGGAAGAAAGGGGAGAAGATTCTTGACCAAGCCTCTTGGATTTCTTCCGCGACGAAACTTTTTCGCGAGATTGTTTGCCTTGCCTCGAGGTTTCCGCCTCGACTTGCTGCAAGTATTCCGAGTGCAAGCGACAAACGCTTTAAACCGATCCTTTTTGTACCGAGATGCTATGGCGAATTCTAACGATCACGATCCTCGCTTAAATAGGAATCGATTAGACGGTCTTCCATTTTTCTGTCGCAGCGATTCGTTTCAAACTTTCATCTTTAGGCTCGAACTGAATTATTCCTGCTCTTTCTGATGCATCTGGATTTTAACACATTATCTACCTTCATGGTTGAGATTGTCACTGACGATCG
This sequence comes from Ctenoplectra terminalis, assembly GCA_019453375.1. Taxonomy (NCBI): domain Eukaryota; kingdom Metazoa; phylum Arthropoda; class Insecta; order Hymenoptera; family Apidae; genus Ctenoplectra; species Ctenoplectra terminalis. The sequence goes on along the minus strand of SMSQ01020192.1, from coordinate 2,108 downwards.
GTTGAGTTGGACGCGGATTGGTCATCGGTATTGGACGGTTGAGAATTTTTTTAATTTGTAAGAATATGGAGAGATTTTTGTACAGTTGCTGGCGAGTGAAAGTGGAATGTAATTAAAAATGAAGTAAAAAAAAAGGCGATGAACTGACCAATGGTTACTGGATTCGATGTAAACAAGCGAATTTTCTGTTTGCGATCTCGTTGTGCTCGTATCTATCTATCTACGTTGTTTTTAAGAGGGAAAACAAAGAAAGACATACGATCGCAGAGAGATCGCAAGGATAAAAGGCGCTCGTCTGCATCGGGTCTTACTTTTTCCGCGGGTCGATAAGCGTTGAGAATGGAAAAGCCGAAGAACGGGCTATCTGTCGACAAGCATTGACATTGCAAAACGTATTAGTAGACTCGTGGTAGATAATGTGTTAAGATACTTCATCCATGTCTCTAATTTTTTAATTTTTCTAATCATTCTTCGTCTCTTATTTTTGATTCTCAGATTCCTTGTTCAACTCTTTCAGAGACTAGTTTTTGAAAATTGTTCCATTATTTCTTATTCTCGGATTACTTCTTTAACTCTTCCAGAGATTATTTTTTGAAAATTGTTCAATTGTTTCTTGTCCTCAGTTTCCTTTAACTCTTCCAAAAATAATTGTTTGAAAATTATTCGATTATTTCTTATCCTGGGATTCCTTGTTCAACTCTTCTGAAAATTATTATTTAAAAATTGTTCGTTGATTATTTCTTATTCTCAGATTCCTTGTTTAACTCTTCCGAAGATTATTATTTGAAAATTGTTCATCAATTATTTCTTATCCTCAGATTCCTTCTTTAACTGTTTTAGAGATTATTTTTTTAAAATTGTACGATGATTTCTTATCTTCAGATTTCCTGTTCAACTCTTCCAGAGATTATTTATTTAAAATTGTTCAATTATTTCTTGTCCTCAGATTCCTTGATAAACTCTTCCAGAGATTATTTTTTAAAAATTGTTCCATTATTTCTTGTCCTTAGATTCCTTGATAAACTCTTCCAGAGATTATTTTTTAAAAATTGGTCCATTATTTCTTGTCCTCAGACACCTTCTTCAACTCTTCCAGAGATTATTTTTTGAAAATTGTTCATCGATTATTTCTTATTCTCAGATTCCTTTAACTCTTCCGGAGATTATTTCTTATTATGAGATTTCTTGATCAACACTTTTGAAGTTTATTTTTTTAAAATTGTTCGTCAATTATTTCTTATCTTCAGATTCCTTGATCAACTCTTCCAGAGATTATTTTCTCAAAATTGTTTGATTATTTCTTATCCTCAGATTCCTTGTTCAACTTTTCCAGCGATTATTTTTTGCAAATTGTTCATCCGTTATTCCTTATCCTCAGATTATTTTTTTCAAATTGTTCATCGATTATTTCTTATCCTCAGATTCCTTTAGCTCTTCCGAAGAAGTTCGAACGAAAGCGGCTGATATTCGAGGATAAAACTGTTTTTGCTTTTGCTTCTGTTGCTCGTCGTACTGCTTCACCTTCTGCTTCAGCTTGTTCCACACTTCCTTCTGCTTTTCTTCCTCCTGCTTTTCGATATCCTCTTGCGTTAATCTCACTTTTCTGCTCTTACGCCCACGCTGCCTTCTTTTAAGAGGTTTAACATCTTTGATCGGGCGTTTCGAGTCTACAGCTGCGCTGTCACGTTTCTCAGGCTCCTCTGGCTTCGCTGCTTCTTGTTTGCTTTCAATCTTTTTCACGGCCTTCGCAGCTTCCAACTTCTCCTCAATGGCCCAGGAGCTCAGTCTGCTAGCGATTATTTTCTCCTGCCAGGCACGCACTTCCTCCTTGGCTTGCGCGAGCTCTCTTCGAAGAATATTCGGTGGAGTATTCTTGAGCGCCAAGATTTTGCTCTTGAACGCACGAGACGGCTGAGGAATCTGAACAATATAATCGGTTAACCTTCTGAACCACTTGTTCTCCACGATGAACGATCTGCTTCTTGCTGGAACGTCTTCTAGATCCTCGGACTCTTTCTTCTGTTTTTTCAGTAGTTTAGCTCTCCGTTTCTCTGAAACGTAGAACATAATTTTATTTTTCTTTTCTTTATTTATTTCTCCGCGATAAT
>SMSQ01020191.1:0-16624 GCA_019453375.1 Ctenoplectra terminalis | reverse complement strand
ATTTTTTTTTTTATATAAGTCATGAGGCGTAATTATTTTTTTAACAACACAGATGAGGGTTGAATCATACTTGAACCCGGTTCGAAACTTTTCCTCGATTCATCCGAGTTGTTTCTCAATCCATTATATTAGGTCGTATTTTTATATTCACAAGGATGCTCGTTTCGATTTTTCGTAGGAAAATACGCAAGGATGTCCACGAAAGCTGGACGTTATAATTTTTCGCTCGTTATCCGCGAGCAGGTCGATGAATAATTGTTGGCCGATGCCGAACAAAAATCGAAAAATAAATACACGTGAGGAAAATGTAAATGCTTATCGGACACGAGAAAAATTGGCACGGTTGCACGTGCGCGCGATGCAACATCTGGTTATTATTTATTCAAATAGATCACAACAGATTCATAAACGTGTTCCGATTGTAACTCGTCGAAAATTCTAATTTTATATTTCATTTTATGCAAACCGTTTAATCGTACCCGGCAAATGTAAATACTTTCGATCGTGTTCGGTTAAAAATATCATAGCTTTCCGATAGAACGATACCCGCAAACGTGTTAATTATACTTCCAGACCAATTACTATTAGAAACTTAATATATTCGCGCCTTTTCTTCCGTACAGTTTAATTAAATTTACATTCTCCCAGTGTCGCGCGACATTAGCGCAGCGATTGATTCCCTGTAAAATCAATACGAACTCCGTTTCTAAAATAAACAAACAATTTTAATGGAATTGCCCCGTCCCTCGAAGAAGCGTTTAATTTTTAACAAATTCCAATTCTCCGATGCATCTGTTATTTTAATTAATAATTAAACCGCACTGAATCTGCATAAAAATCGAATATCGCGTGGATTGTCGCGTAAATATTAATGAAATTACAATTCAATTGTAAAGTAGAATAAAAATATTTTATTCTTCTATTATTTCACATTATTTTATCAATATTAGAAACATTCTATTCTACAACATAATTGTAATTTTATAATTCTGTATTGTAATTCTACGACAACCGATGGAGAGAAAAATACAGAAAATAAGGGAAAAAGTGAATAAGAATATACAATCTCCGCACAAAACAACTTCCACCCCCTCGGCCGCGATTCAGTCTTCTCTCAAACTGTTCCTCGCCACTAAATCACCCCTCGCCCAACGAAAACTCGAGAAAAATACTTCCGACTCGATCGAACCAAGACTCTATACACTCCATCATCCAGTCCCGAAGCTTTCAAGTATCCAAAAGATCCCAAGAATCTCTGCAGCAAATGCCAGCTTGCGACGAACGTCTTAACTACCCTTGCCGTCGCGAGGAGTCGATTCGATTCCTTTAACCCATGCTTTTATAACCAATTCGCGAAGCAGCGAGAAAAATGGACACCGGCGATAGTAAAAAAAAGAAGGGGGGAGAAAAAGAAGAACGGCGAGATCGAAGTTTAACGCTGGAACTTCCAAAGATTTATTACAGAAATTTTATAAATCAACTGTGGTGTCGTTGATGAAATTTTTCTGTGCTTTTTTGTTTAACATACGGATAAAGTACTTTCTTATATACCTTTCGTTTGGATTTCTTTGGTAGAAATGTACTTATCGACGGAAAATTTGAAACTATTTTTGGGATTCTATTCGTATCGGACTGTTCGTTAATTTTGAATTAATTATAAATAATTATGTAGATATTAAAGGCAGTTTTGTACATTTCGATGGGTTTTTGATCGGAAAATTTTCTAATTATGAAAATTATTTGGCAGAAGGTTATCAAAATTATATAATTTTTAATTTCTTTTTTTTTTTAATTTATGTGATTATTTTGAGAAGATTATCGGAAGATTATTAAAATTATACAATTTTAAATTATTTTTCTTCTGAAATTTTGGTGATTATTTTGAGAAGATTATCGGAAGATTATTAAAATGATACAATTTTAAATTATTTTTCTTCTGCAATTTTCGTAATTATTTTCAAAATATTATCGGGTGATTATCAAAATTATACGATTTTAAATTATTTTTCTTCTGCAATTTTCGTAATTATTTTCAAAATATTATCGGGTGATTATCAAAATTATACGATTTTAAATTATTTTTCTTCTGTAATTTGTGTGATTATTTTGAGAAGATTATTGGAAGATTATCAAAATTATACAATTTTAAATTATTTTTCTTCTGCAATTTCCATAATTATTTTCAAAATATTACCAGAAGATTATCAAAATTACACAATTCTTAATTATCATTCTTCCCATAATTTCTCTAATTATTCTCTTCTATAATCTCAACTCTGTAATCAATCTGTACACCAAGGACGCTTTAAATTCTAAGAAAATCCTAGCGAAAGGGTCAATATAGTCAAACAATAGCACAGAAAGATCGAACAAGTATAATAAAAAAAAAAGAAAGAGAGAATGAGACAAGTAAATAGAAAAAGACAGAAAAACTTGTAAGATCTGAATGCAGCCCAAGGTGCAAATACGCGGGGCTGGGTGCGCGTATGCTAATAGGGGGGTTACGTACGTCCCTTTGTACCCCATACAAACGAACGTTCTCACTCGATGTGCTATCTACGAGCGGACCAAGCTTGAATAGAATCGAGGGTGATATTGACTCGAGGAACGAGAGGCGAGCCTCTCTTTTTCGCGCGCACAGCCGCGTTCTCTGTTACTCTCCGACGCGTGATCCAGACGAAAGATCGTCGACGAGGAGCGTCTTCGAGTCGTTTCCCGGCTCGACAAAAGGAGCAATATAAATGCGGACACAAAAGCCGGCGCGGATTGTATTAGATGCCGTCGTAATGCCCGAAATTGCGTATTCTCCATGGGAAAAGGGTTTTCTCGTGACCCAAGGGGTGACTCGAGGGTGCGAGTTGTTTATTATGGGAACAGAGATTTATGTATAGGTAACTTACGACACGGTTTTAGTAAAATTCGGTCTGAAAATTTACCCTTTGCACTCGGCTGGTGCCTGTATGGCGACACGTGTAATTTTCTTCAGTGGTTAAGCTTTAAATTGGAATTTAATTAATCAAAATTTAGTTAAATCTTGTATTCTCGCCAATTCAAATTTTCCTTTTTATCTTGAAGCAAATTAATCAAATAAATGTCTTAAATCAAATTAATCATAATAAATATCGTAAATCAAATTAATCAAATAAATGTCTTAAAAAATGTCTATCAAATTAGTCATAATAAATATCTTAAATCAAATTAATCATAATAAATATTTTAAATCAAATTAATCAATCAAATTAGGGTAAATAAGAAATCGTAAAAATTTCTTCTTTTCTTTTTTTCTTGACGAAACAGCAGTGGTCCTGTGAAACTTAAAAAAGTTTAGGGGTACAGAGGGTTGATTTAAAAAAATGTGGAAACATTAATAGTTTCTTTTTTATTATTTATTTTAGATTTAGTAAAATGGAAAATGTGGTGGTAAAAAATTTAGAAAAAAGCTATTTAGTGATGTGTTTATTTTATTGAGTAGAATAATTGGTTGCGTTCGTGTTTTTTTTTTATTTTTTTTTTTATTGATGTAATTGGATGTTCGAGCTGTTCAATTCTTTTTTTTCTTTTTTTTCTTTTGGATCTGAGAGTAAGCGAAGTTTCTCGACCTCGATTCGACACAATTATTGTAAAATTTTGATAGCTCGAAGTTGGATCCCGGATTCGAAATGACTGGTAGACCTTCGATAACGGTTTGACTTTTTCGAGCGATTTTTCTTTTAGTTTTGGGTTTAAGTGCAAGTTGCTCGGGTGATGGAAGCGTTATTAAACTCTCGTTTAACGCGATTATCGTTCGATGGCTAGCGTACCGCGGTCGTTACTGGAATTTCATGGCGCTATTATCGTCCAGCTTCACGCGGCGAGATTTAAGATTGTTTTAATAAAACCAGAAGAGTTTTTAAGACGAGTTTTCTGAGAGAAAATATTATTGCAATTATTATACAATTTTGGTTAAATTTTTAAAACCTTTTTGCAACGTTGTTTTAAATTATTAAGAGGTATATTAAGAACTTGAATACCGATTGCTTAATTGATTAGTGTAATCCATTTATAGCTAAAACCTTAACACGTCTTTGATTTCTTTAACTCTATTTTCATATTTTTTAATCGTTTCATTCAACTAAACTCTTCTTCAACCCTTGTATACCTTTTAAAATATTTTAAACTTACAAAATATGCAAAGTAATAAATGCAAAAATTAAATACACTAAATCTGATAAAACATTTTAAATCATTGTATTTACGTAAAAGTAACAAGAACAGCAAAATTAAAAAATTACATATCAATAAATTTCCAGAAACCTTGATTCTTTCTTTACATTTTATTATTTAAAAAATTCATCAAAGTCGACCATCCAGTTCGTAATTTTAAAGTTAAAATTAATTTATGAGTATTAAAAAATTCTTTCAGTCATTAGCTAAGAGCTAACATTGTTTGAAAATCTAAAAATTATAATAAGGAACATTTTTTAATTTAATAAAAAAAAGGGATAATAGTTCAGAATGTTTTGTACACTTTTTCTATAGAAAAAAAAATGTTTCATTTAGATTATATTAATGTAAATTTATTGCAAACGTTATAATAAAAGCAGGATTTAAACAGTTCATTTCACTACAGAATTTTTTTACGTCAAAATGACGATTCCTTGTTTGATGTTGGGTAGTTAAATTTACATTTAAGTGAAACGTAGATCTCGTTACGACATTCTAGTACATTGGATATATTGCCTAATTTATGAGTCATAAAATGTACCTGGTAATTTATAGTCACGATCATTGTTGAACTTTAATGACAGGACTATCAACTTCGACGAGACGTTCAACTTTAGCAATAAAGTGATTATTGAGCTATGACGATTCTATAAAATGTCGATAGAGAAGTTGTCATTGAGTTTTGATGGTATAATTATTGTTTCGCTTCGGTAGTGCGATGGAATTTCGACGATAAGGTTACCATTAGGTATAGTTCACAATTATTCACAATATTACAATTATTGATGTTCTCCCATAACGAATTTCAATGTTATTAATATTTTATTTTCATTTCGGTTATCAAGGTCTGAATTAAATTATAATCCTCGATACGTTGGATACTTAGAATTTTAGGATGTAAAAAAGATTCTGAGCTTTGTGCCGGTTAAAAAATTTTATAACCGCAGATATTAATTTTAACAGACGTTAGTTACTAGAAATGTTTAAATCTAAAAACATTCCGAACGTTGTAGCTTCTCGAAAAATTCCATAATCGCAGATATTAATTTCGACAAACGTTGGCTGCCCAAAAATTTTTAATCCGAAAAAAATCTGAACCTTTTAGCGTCTCAAAAAATTCCATAATCGCAGATATTAATTCTAACAAACGTTAGTTACTCAAAAATATTAAATCTAAGAATATTCCGAGCTTTCTAACTTCCTCGACAAATCAAATAATTAGAAATATTAATTTCAACAAACGTTGGTTACTCAAAAATATTAAATCTAAAAATATTCCGAGCTTTCTAACTTCCTCGACAAATCAAATAATTACAGATATCAATTTCAACAAACATTAGTTACTAAAACTTTTAAAATCTAAAAAAATTCTGAACCTTTTAGCTTCTCAAAAAATTCCATAATCGCAAATATTAATTCTAACAAACGTTAGTTACTCAAAAATATTAAATCTAAGAATATTCCGAGCTTTCTAACTTCCTCGACAAATCAAATAATTAGAAATATTAATTTCAACAAACGTTGGTTACTCAAAAATATAAAATCTAAAAATATTCCGAGCTTTCTAACTTCCTCAAAAAATCCAATAACCACAGATATCAATTTCAACGCACCTCTTCACATCTTTAATTAAACCACATTCTCTTAGAAAACTCTACAAACCGAAACGAACAAATTTGACCCGGTCCAAATTCCTTTATTCGACGATTCTATTATACCAAAGCACCCAGAAGCAAAATATTTGAACAGCGATATAACTTCTCAAGATTCCAAGTCAGATTCACTTTTTATACCGTATTCGATACATCAAACTATATTTTTACGAAGACTTAAACGCGAAATGTTTTTGGTTGGCCGTATGAGGTATGCACAGCCAACGTAATAAAAAGGAATAAAAATATATAATACCGAGCCGTGCAAAGACATAGAGGGTTGTCGCATGAAAAATGCAACGAATTATACGCATCGAGAAACAAAACACACCGGCACGTGGCAAGGAAGTAACATTACGTATATTTGCGATTGTATTTTATGGACGCTCACTTTCTGTTTGACATCTCGTCGACTTCGGGTTCATGCAATTTTTATGAGCGTGAAATAATCATCCGTGGAAGCAAAGGGCTCGGGGGTACGGTTCATAAACGACGTTACAAAGTTTACATAACGCTATTGGAGAACTCGAAACGATGTTTCGCTTCATTCTACCGAATAAAAGTACTGAACACATTAATTTCCCCTTTAGGATTTTCTGTTCATTATTTTCCGTACTTTTTGGTTGATTAAAAAAAAAGCGTCTTAAGGGAACCCACGATTGAAAATACGACGAAACTAATTTTTCTTTCGTTTAGAATTTTTAATAATTTTGTTCTTAATTCTTAGCGCTGTTTAATTTGATGTTTCATTCTGCTGTAGAATCGTTCTCTTGAATTCAATTTTATTTATTTTTTTGGAGTGTACAGAAATTGATTCGATCAAATTTTTTATGATAATACCTAAAAGAGTTGTTGAATGTAATGAGTGTAGGAATCTGGAAAAATTGTATAGATTGAGAACAAGAGAAATTAATATTATCGTTCAGCAATTTGTGAACAATTTTCTTTTTTTTTTTTCTTATTCATCGTATAACTTCTTTTCTAAAAGGTGTATTAAAAAATCATGCAATCGATTTAAGTAGAGGTATTAATAGTGTACTGAGTCAAAATTCGATTAAAATTGCTTCAGTGGCTTGGAAGAAAATGGATCATGAAGTTGATAACTTTTTTATAAGGATAAAGTTAGGTTATGTTTCTCCTTAAGACTTCTTTAAAAAAAAATAAAATAAAATGAAATAGATGATTGAAAAAGTGATGCATCGAAAATACAGAATCCATAAATATATTTAATTAATTATCTAATTTAAAGCCAACGTTTAAAGACTAGATAAAAATTTATTAAAAATAATAAAATTACTGTACCTTTAAAAATTTCAATTTTAAATCTAAAGAATAATAGTAATAAAGTAACGATTAGTGAATTAGTACTGCGAAATTATATTCTTAAAAACAATATCCACCAGAAATATAAAATATGTAAAATAATAAGAAATAAAAAGAAAACAGGCTAAAAAATTTCTTTCCCAATTTTCCAAAACATGTATCTAACCATTGCCGAAAAAAAAGTAGCAATACTCCTGAATAAGAAAAAAGAAACCTGAAAACATGCATAAAGAAACACTTTTATAAGAGGGAGGGTTATACGAAGTCAAGAAGACGGCTTCGATACATATCGTTTGCGATAAACGAATTTTTCATAACGAAACAACCATCGTTTTATGAGCGTCGCATGGCTGCTACATGTTGTAGCAGTAACAGTGACATATAAAGTTGGCCATCGATCAGGAATTTATGAAATTCCCATCCAGACAGCCTCTCGAATGTTTCGTGCGGTAACGTCGTTCCCTGAACGGGCGTGTTTCACCGTTGGTGAAACGAAATAAGTGTTCACTCTGGCGGACATGGGAATAAAATTTGTCAACCACTAAAAAGCACCTCTGGAAATTATTATAAAATAATTGGAAGGATATTGAGTAAGAAAAATTGAATACCACAGATATGTAAATTCTTTCAAGAGAGATATAAAAGGGATATAAAATTGGTCAATCGTTAAAATACACCTTTGGAAAGTATTATAAAATAATTGGAAGAATATTAGATAAGAAAAATTGTAAAAATTTGTAACGTGAATACCAACGATATGTAAAATTATTTTTAAGAGAAGAAGAAATTTTCAAGAGAGATGCAAAAGGGATATAAAATTGGTCAACCGTTAAAATACGTCTTTGGAAATTATTATAAAATAATTGGAAGAATATTGAATAAGAAAAATTGTAAAAACTTGTAACGTGAATACCAACGATATGTAAAATTATTTTTAAGAGAAGAAGACATTTTCAAGAGAGATGTAAAAGGGATATAAAATTGGTCAACCGTTAAAATACGTCTATGAGAATTATTATAAAATAATTGGAAGAATATTGGGCAAGAAAAATTGTAAAAACTTGTAACGTGAATACCAACGATATGTAAAATTATTTTTAAGAGAAGAAGAAATTTTCAAGAGAGATGCAAAAGGGATATAAAATTGGTCAACCGTTAAAATACGTCTATGAGAATTATTATAAAATGATTGAAAGAATATTAGATAAGAAAAATTGTAAAAATTTGTAACGTGAATACCAACGATATGTAAAATTATTTTTAAGAAAAGAAGATATTTCCAAGAGAGATGCAAAAGGGATATAAAATTGGTCAACCGTTAAAATACGTCTTTGGAAATTATTATAAAATAATTGGAAGAATATTGAATAAGAAAAATTGTAAAAAAATGTAACGTGAATACCAAAAATGTGTAAAATTATTATTAGGAAGAAAGGAAGGATAAAAAGGAAATAGTCTAAAATAATAATTTAAAATAAACATAGAGTCAAGTTAAAATTGGTAAAATAAAGATTAAATAAGATTGGAGTAAAATAAAACTTGAGGAGTTAAAATGGTAAATCATGTAAATAGGGATATGAAAAATTTTAGTGGAATAGTAAAACGTATATTTCGACTTTGACAATAAAATCGAACCGAAGTATAAAATCTTTATCGTTGAAATAATTATAAACGATTCTGTGTATAAAGCTTTCATAGGTTGGAAAAGGAAAAGGAAGAAATTTCTCCACCGAGGTCCCCGCGAAATGCGAATAGTAGACTGGTTTTCCATATTCTTGAAAGGAACGAATGCATAAGAGACTGAAAGGAGCTGAAGAGCCCTTGAAAATTCATTCGCGTGACGCTTGAAGGATACACTATGCTCAAGATCGATTTCGAAGACTCTCCAGCGATATTTTTACCAAAAAATGAATGGTTTGTTGAATCCATCCATGTTATCTTTCTCTCTTTTTTCGCGTTATTATTAGAACTCTTAGTACGCGGTATAAATTTGAAAATTAGGATAAGTTCCTCTTTCTTTTTTTATTTCTGTTCATTTATTTCATATCACAAAAATTGAAGGAAAAATTCCTTAAAGACAAATCTGTACTTTAATTCCTTATAATTCCATGGATCTATATTTCGAAGATTTTATTTTATTTATTTATTGTACCACTGTACCGATATCAGACAGTGCATTTGTAAAAATATTCTCTTCGAGTCTGTATTATCAAAATCTAAGCTTACTTTTACATAAATAACGCTTTTAAATATTCCTTTGCCAAACATAGTGAGTTTAATTTCTGCGTTTCCTTTTTTAATAACTTTAATATTTTGCAAGTATAAAATATTAGAAGTTTCTTTTATCGTCATTTTGAATATTATAAGACAGTTTTAAAGTGACACAAAAGAGTAGAATTAATTAAAAAAATTTCAAATAAAAATGAGAAATTGTAATCAACTGTAATCCTTTTTTTTTCTGCCAACTACACCGATATAATAAAAATCCGAGCCAAACTTTCTTGCTAATTACCCAGCAGTCGATGCAACGTAAAAAAAAAAACCACTTGAAAAATAAATAAATAAATAAAAACGCAAAAATAAAAAAAAAATGCGACGAAGAAAAAGTGATGAACGTTAATTAAACCCTGTTTTGCAACAGCGAATCGACTGATGACGTCACTGGTAACAGAAAACGCAGAATTATACTTTCCAGTTCGTTTCGTCGTGACTCTTCAGGAATCAATGACCGATTGTCGACGGGTTTCAATGCCCGTTTTACTGTGCATTCGGATAATCACGAAATGACTCGACGATTGCGCGATCGTCCGCGAATTACACCGCATAATTGGTAGAATTATGAGAATTATTAAACGCTATTCATTGACTATTCATTTCGTCGGGTTTAGTAGCTACCATTTCCTGTATTGTCAATTATGTGCTCCATAGTTGACTGTAGGAACTTTATCTCAAATTGTTCCAGTCAGATACACTGTTTCTATGAAACAACTACTATTAACTAATACTTCTAACTAATACCAAGCGCAAACATTGAAATTTATCGCGTTGAAAAATTTTTGATCTCCTATCTAGTTACTTAAGGAAGGAGTTCTCCTGGGAGGAGTTTTCGTGGAGCCAACTTGAAGCAGCTGCAGCTCATTTATTTATGAATATTTTTACATAAAAAAATTTATATAGATTGTCTAAATGCTACACAATAACATGTACTTATTTGTAAATAAATAAATCTTGCACTCTCTTTAAAAAAAATTCGAGAAGAAACGCTTATTCACTTGACCCTCCCTCCTTAACGCGTTGACTGCCGCGCGCATTTTACGTGGTTTGCCCATGGCGCCAACATGAATTTCTTATTAAGCGATGTATATCATGTTGAAAAAAATGTGTATTTTCCTTGTACTAAGAAAATTATTTTTGTATGTTTGCATGTTCTGTACGGCATTAATTTCTTCAAACCATTATAGTAACAGTGGTATTATTTGAAAATTTATCAGTATCCATATTTACGCTAATTATGTAGGAATAGTAGTATATATTTAATAGCGAAGAAATAGGAGACGATACAGAAATATACAGACGCCTCGTTGCACGCTCCTCTATGTTTCGACGAGAACTGACGATGATCGACGCTTCTCGAACTCGTCAGCTCGACGACAATAAATCGTTCGGTCCGCCTGGACCCGCCGCCAAACAACGAACAAGGCCGCCGAACCTACACTAGTATTAGTACTAGTAGTAGTAGTATTGGTTGGGCCGAAAACTTAAGACCTAGGTTTTATGAGGGGTTTCTCTCTCACACACACACATTTTCCACCTACAATTATGTATTTTACTATTGGTCGCATTGCCGGTCACCGATGGCCCCCATGACGCTGTATCCGAGTCGAGTGCCGATCACCGGTGGCCCCCATGGCAGTCAACGTGTTAACCCTCTACAGCCCGAATTTTCTCTGCTTATCGTAGAAAGCATTGCGATTGCTTACGATTTTTCGCTTTGATTTGAAAATTTGTAAACTGATAGTTGCCACGAATGGACCATGGCGCCGCTACGGTGACGAATCAAATTTAACAGAACAGTGATAACTGGATAAAACAAGTTTTTTAAAATATAGACACATTAGTTTGTAACTTTTAACGCCAGAACTATCGTACCAGTCATTTTGACTGGTTCGTAATTTTTGATAGAATTTTTATAAATGTACAGTAGCATATTTTTAAGAATTTTCTATAATTTTTAAAAACGTGCACAAAGAATTATTACCCTTATTGTAAGGATTTTTTCAAATACTCATCTCGATCTCTTTGCTGCGAATAAATCTATTTTAATCGTCGGTAGTTCTAGTGTTAAGTCACACAGCGCCATAGAGGGTTTCTCGTATTCTCTCAATTCTTTGCGTTAAAAATTAAACTCCGCTGGTTAAAAAAACCAAGATACTCGAAAAAGACAAAAAAGGAACGTATGAAAATAAATAAAATCGTCAGAAAGTTTCACGCGACAACGTAAAGTGTGCCATCGTTGGTGTCTCTCTCTCTCTCTCTCTCTCTCTTTCTCTCGTTGGAGTAAGAGCAAACGGTTCGTTTCGTGAAAACTTTGCAACGACGTCCACCGAATACAGAATCAATGGAATTCAAGGAACTCTCTAGCCAGTGCACACAACGCGAACGAGCGTAGGAACGCAAATTTCGCCCGACTTCGTGGCATTTTCTCTTTTTTCCCCTTTAAAACCGGAAAGGGACAATCGGTTCGCGTATCGGTGCTCGTTTCAGGGTTCGCTTAACAGGAAAAAGGCCGACAAACAGAGGCATAAAGTGCTCGTTTAGCCTCGCCCGGTATGCAAATCGGTCGTTCCGAACTGTACATGAAAAATGAGACGATCAGGCGAACGTTGCCGAACCATTTTTCCGCTAACGTTCGCCGCGAAACAACGAGCTCTCTCGATCGTTGAGTTTGAATGGATCCGCGGATGGAACTTCGTTCGGTTTTCGGACGATCGGTGTATTGGATTGAAGCTGTTTCTTTGATTTTTCACGGAGGAAGCGTACTAAAGTTTGAAAATTTATATTTTAACCCTTCGTGCTTCCAAACTCTTTTTTTTTAACCTTTCTAAGTTTCACTGGACTGTTGAGAAAACTTGAAGCGTTGTTCTTTATGAATTTTTACATCATTTTATTTATTCGATTAATTTCCTTTGTCTCAAAATGAAAAATAAAAAAATAAAAATGGGGAAAATATGAAATTTAACTCGATTAATTTTAATTAATTATATTTCAATCTTAACAGTGAAGCAATAAAGGATTAAGAATTTAGAGAGAAAAAAAGCAGAATAATTTTGTTAAAATTGTATTTAACCCATTTAAGGTAGAATACATTAAAATTTTTAAACAGACGCTTGGTATAGTCGAATAATGCGCTATTACAAAATTATTAATATTCCGTTCTAACATACATGTATATTTATTTTTAAAATTTTAATTAATTTAATTAATTAATTAAAATTAAATAAAAAGCATTCACCGTCGACATACTTTGCTATGTGCTTCAATATTGTAAAACAGATAAAATATCAGCAACTATTTTTAGTGGTCTGTCTGATTTTTTACGTGCTCCATAATTAAAAAGTAACGAGCTGTACTAAACGTGGGCAGGTTTGCACCCTGTTTCTAGACGATGTTACTATCTTTATGAGATATGTATCGGCTCTAAACACAGATTGTTCTACCATTCGCTAAAAGTGCTCCATATCTGCTTTACATCTTTTTTCTCAAGCGACTTTGCTTCCGAAAAATTCTCTTCCACGATCTTGACATTCCTTTTGCTCCGCAAACACTCTCTGACGCTCCAATAAAGTCTCTATTGGAATATGGGTTATGGTTTAAATAAAAAAAATAGTCTTCGATAATTATATGACCGTATTTCACGGCTTAGCTAGTAACGTCTCTACTGATTCGACTCTCTATCTCAACTGAACTGACCTGGGCTCTCGAAAAGGGAAAAACCGTGGTCCACTTATGCCTGGAGGCTATATTTTCAAGCGGCCAGACTTTTTGATTTCCACAGGACACATCTGGCAGTCCTATTATTTTGTCTATTCAAAGACATTCCTAAGAACAGTGACACTCAATTTTGTCTTAGGCTAATAGTTTTACTTAACCAATATTGGCAATAATCCAACAGTCTCTATGTTGACTCCCATAGTGTTCGTGGAGTCGATTATATAGCATCAAAGATGCCAAGACGGTTTATAACAATAATAGATAATATATTTAATTCAGAAATTACATGTTCCACGGTTCTATAGTTCACAATGGTTCTGATAGTTCTGATGCAGTTCTAGTACAGTTCTTGTTCAGTTCTAGTGCAGTTCTAATGTTGTTCACAGTTCAATTCTAGTACAATTCTCGCAGTTCTTATTCAGTTCTTATCCCATGCTTGTTCAATTCTACTTTAGTTCTAATCTAATCGTAACAGTGACATTCCTTAAATATTAGACACCCTTGTTAGGCGTGTCGTCGCCAAGAGGGTGGGAGGCATGCTATGTCCAATCGGTTGAAAATTCTGGTGTCAAGAGAGGTGATCAATGTCACGCCCTCAGAGTTCGTACGTCAGTCCCAAGTCGGGTAGGTGCAGATGTGACGGTGTCAGAAGGTCGCAGCTCAAGTACACGTGCGTCAGTTCTTGGTGAGGATTTAGGGTACGGCACTTTGCTATTGAGCAGAAATCGACAAACACCGAAATATTCGCCGGTTTCTAGGTCGTAAACTAATAACATGCCAGATGTGAAAATGACCGTTCTCAAAAATAGCTAGAGTTCGTCTGTATCATAAATTAAGTCGTTCGCTGTCCTTAACACTCTGAAAATGTTAATAATTCTTACGAAGCCCCGCTGGCATCGACAAATGTACCAAAACCAACCGAACGCCTCAACAATTCCCTCTCTGCCACGAAACCTTTGAATCAATTAAAAATCGGCACGAAAAACGATAGCCGTTCGATCGGACTCGTTCCATAATCCATTCCCCTGACAAAGAATCAATTAACTCGCGTTATTTCGAGTTAATTCCGCCAGCGAATTAAAATCAAAAAGGAGGAGAAGGAAAGAGCAAACAGAAGACGAGAGGAGAAAAAAAGAAAAAAAACGTATTTCCATCACGTAACCATTCAGCAGGCAGCGAAAACAGGTGGAAACGAAAAAGAAGGTGAAAAAAAGCCGATGGTCTGCGTTCTCGTTTTAACGTAGGACAAAGGGAGAAGGCAACGACGCGTAGGGAAATTTCGTGACACGCGCCAATAGGCCTGTCAGAGGTTTAATCGAGGACAGAACCGAAGGAAATAAATATCTACGTGGACGGGAGACCGTCGATGCGCGAATCCCTCGAATGAATTATACGATTATCGGCTTTGCCACTTTTTTACTTCCAATTTTCTTCATTCTTTCTCGTTTTCGCCCTCTTTTCTTCTCATCGTACACGCAGCCTATGACGGGGCGAAACTTTGGCGCGAGAGCTTCGATAATCACCGAGTTTACACGCGCGTCTCGTCGCGCTTTGACGAGCAGGATTAAACACACCGGTGTCCATTATTCTTCGAATGTTTCGGCCTCAATTTCAAACGTTTGCTCTGTTTAACTTTCAGCAACGCGATTGGGAGTATGGTTTGTGACGTTCGAATTAAGTGAAGCGTAGGAGTTAGACGAATATAGTTGTGTTTGTATAATTTCGAAGGGTGTTGGCATTGCTGTAACGGCGCGAAGTACAAAATACAGCTTGGAGTGTTTGATATTGAAGTTGTGATTATATGGCTGTGTCTGTGTTCGATTAAATTAACCCTTTGCACTCCGGTGGCGCCGTTATGGCGATGTTTGTAGTTTTTTTTTTCCTGAGAATTTTGTAGTTTTGGTAATTTAATTTGTTTTTTTTTTTTAGTTTTATTTTAATGGGATAAGCGAAAATCGTGAAGCTGGTCGTTTTATTTTTCTTTAGAAATAAGAGTAAGTTTTTATGATGATTGTGTGTAATTTAAAAAAGTTTAGGGGTGCAAGGGGTTGATTAAAAAAAATTTAGAGAAGTTATAAAGACATTTTTCTTAAAAAATAATAGTAAGTTTTTGTAATAGTCGTGTGGAATTTAAAAATATTCAAGGTTGCAAGGGGTTGATTAAAAAAAATATAGAGACATTATAGAGACATTTTTCTTAAAAAATAATAGTAAGTTTTTGTAATAGTCGCGTGCAATTTAAAAATATTCAAGGTTGCAATGGGGTTGTTTAAAAAAAATATAGAGAAGTTATAAAGATATTTTTGTTTAACACTAGAACTACCAAAGCGGTCAAAATGACCCATTCATAACTTTTTATAGAAATTTTATAAATTGTCTATGGCATCTCGCAGCCAATTTTCCGAGATTTTCTATTAAAAACGCAGACAAAGCTTTGTTTCCCTTGCATTATGTATTTTCTTATATACCTATCGTAATAATTTTTTTTAATCGTCGGTAGTTCTAGTGTTAAAAATAATAGTAAGTTTTTATAATAATCGTGCGTAATTTAACAAAAATATAGAGACATTAATAATTTCTTTTTTTTTATCTATTTTAGATTTAGCAAAATGGAAAACGTGATAGCAAAAAATTTGTTACAGTTTTAAATTACAGCTACAGTAAATTTGTAGAAGCTGTTTGATAACGTGTTAACTTTATTGAGTAAAATAATTGGTATCTTAACTGATGAATATTTAATTTTAAAATATCAGTTTAAGAAGTGTGCAAAAATAAGTGAATAATTTAGATATTATAAGGCAGCTTAATTATGTTCACAATTGTTGAAACCACTAAATAGCGATTTTAATTGTGTTGCTGGTTTAACTACGAATAATTCTATCGTAATATGTGTTTTTTCGCGATTGTAAGAGGTTTTCCAACTACTATAAAAAGCAATTTAATGTACTGGGACAAAAACGACAATCTCGCTTAATATTCACAATTTTTGCGGGACAAATGAAAATTTCGTTTCGTCGTTCGAACGTTCCATCATTCGGAAATACGAAGTTATTTCGTCGGAAACGTTATAAGCGGTCAGAAAAATTTGCATAAACATTGTCGGATTGTAAATTAAACGGGAACGAACGTACGCGTTTCGAAAAAAAAAGCTCCTTTCGAATGAAACGTTCTGCGTTACGAAATTATCGCTTTTTATTTATCCCGTAAAATTCGGTGAAAAAGTTTCGAGTAAACACGACAAAATTTCCACATGTTGGGGAATTTTAGGCAACAGCTGTTTCGATTTCAAATTTTCCCTTCTGTGTGTTTTACATGTACAAAACTAGCTTTGTGCTGCTAAACTATTTTTATGCCTTTTTTTTTTTTTTTTCTTTATTCACATACAAACCGTGCCTTTTATATCGGCATAGAAAATTTCCCCGTTGAAAATTATTCCGGCAAAGCTTTTTTTTTTT
>SMSQ01020190.1:0-16476 GCA_019453375.1 Ctenoplectra terminalis | reverse complement strand
AAATGAACCGAAGCATGGTGTGGTCTATACTATTGGCATTGGAGATATGGATCTGAACCTAAACAAACGAGGCTGAGAGAAAGTCCCTCGGCACGTAAGCCCGTCACAACGCATCGGCCCGTCGCAGTTTTCGCATAAGGACCGCGGGCCGATAAATCGATTGAATCGAAAAAAACCATTGCATTGGTATTCCAATATTCCAATAATTCTTAAATGTATTTGACCACAAGCAACAAAAAGTAAAAGCATTATGCAATATTATTCTCTTTATGTAAACACTATTTAGGTTCTATTTTTACGATTTAACTTTCCTTTCGCAAATGCTGTTTGTATTTCTCTACCATTTTTTGCAAACACATTGTAGCAGAAACGAAACTTTCGAATATTTGTTTCGTCACTTCAATTTACCATTTTTCAGTAATATCGATAAAAAAGTATGTTAAATTCTCAAAGTGAAAAAAACTAATAACACTTGACAAAGAATATAAATTTTTTAAATTACTTTTTGCACCCTTTCAGATATTAATGGCTGGATAAATAAAAATATCTCTGTTCGTGTTTCATTGTACCAATCGAGGGTGTATTTTATTACTCGTCTCATTTTATTAGATTATACTTTTAACGAAATTGTGAATATAAAATAGCACAAATGTAAAGCGACCAATAAACAATCGGTGAACAAAACCAGTTTTTTCAGATATGTATTATAGTCTTTCACACAAGGAGATGTTTCAGCGAACTGAATTTTGCGTACATATTTGATAATCATTTATCTCGTTCCATTCGCTAATGAATTTCGATGCTAAAACGTTATGTACAATCGTAGAATATTTCCATAGACGGTAATCCAACAAACTTCCTAATATTTGATTCTGTTTACGTGATATTCTCGTACAAAAATTTTTTTTAAGTTGTTTCTCTGCTCTTATGCATTATTAAATCATTTAAAAATAAAAACTGATAACAGTTTTGAAATATTGCTTTAATAAAAAGTGTGTATACAAGTGTACGTTGTCACCTGTTTTAAATCAAGAGGAGTGCAAATTTTCCAAAAAGCGTTGTCATACGAGCGTCAATATTTTCCAATTGCTTGTTATTGATGAATCAAGGTAAAACTTCGGTATATGTATTCAAAAAATTTATTTCATGAAAAACACCATAATTTAAAAAGAAAACATGACGTAAACTGATGTTCGTACGAAGCAAGGGAACTAAACATAAATAACACTACGCAGACACGTTATCGCCAAAGTTTGAAGTATAGTTGGACGAATATTTTCAAATATTTAATAATTAATTTCTATTTTGTTAAATAAATAATGCTTTTTCAATATATATGAAGGAACAAAGGAAGCGTGCGAGTGTGAAGAAAAGGGCGAAAGCCAGTCTGGGATGCGATCGCTAAGCGAAAAGATTAAAAAGCGAGACCCCGTCATTTTTGTGTCATTTTGTTTTTTTTATATTACATCTATTCCATCAAATCTTATTTTCGGCAAAGGACGCGTTCCGAATCATTTCGGTGACCCTTCTTACTTTCAATCCTACATATATGTGAAAATTGATTCAGCAAAGTAATCAATTTTACTTTGAAACTGTTTAAAATTAGTCATTTGTTAAGAATGAAAAATATACTTAATTACAAATTCATTGAAAACTCAAAGAATATTTTTGTACTAAATGTGTTAAAATAAAACGGTTAAGCAGTAAAACTCTGAATCGCATAAGGTTTGGGTATCGCCTTCACCCTCAAGGTAAAACGTCTAGGAAAGATCCAAATGACTTTAACCAGCGTACCTGAAAAGGTAAACTATATGCTTTTAGATTATAAGAATCGACGGCCGCTAATTTTTTCAGTCAGTGCGAAGTGTAAATCGATCTAGGAAGGACATAGGTCTTGGTTTAATTCTTGTCTTCTCAAGTATATACTTTGTCCACATTTCAAAAAGACGATTGAGGACACATAGAAAGACATATCAAATACATTGATATGTATTTTTTACATATCCTTCGGCAAAATTTAATGTGGTTCTCGTTTAAAAGAAACACACGTTTTCGCCCGTAAGTCACCTGACATTTGTAAGTTTTAAATAAAACTTTATTTATTTCTTATCGAAATAAATTTACAATAACATGTTAAAAAGACAGCATAATTTAAGCTTCTGTGTGACGTGAACAATTAATGAATGGTAGATCGATTTTGTAACTATAACATCAACTTTTCTTTATTCTAAGTTTATTAAATATTCGATGACCTATAGACGGAAGTGTACATAACAGTGATATTTCATTTGAAGATAATTCTATGTTACATTCGTTTATTAGTCATGTACCAGGTACTTGTTTTAAAACTTTTCCGAATGAACGAGTCTTTTCTACTTCATTTTTCCTGAAACGCTATTTATCATCGTTCAGTTTACAAGATCTGCTAAATGGCGCGATATGAATCACTTGTAGCGAGAATTCTTGCAGCTCTTGAAACATCATCGCAATCCTTTCCGATGACATACGTCCTGAGCTGTGCAAGAGGAAACTAAGTGCACGTGTTCATCATTTTCTTCCGTTAGAACCGTTTGTTTACTAAAACTACATTAACAGCGATACTTTCTTCTTAAATTGAAAAATTAAGCAATAGTTCTCGAAAGATTGTTATAAAAATTTCTAACAAAGAACTATAGGGTAATTTCGGGATAGTTCGACTATTTTTTGGAAAGAAACCATTGCATTGTTGGTTTTCTACATTTTTGTCTTTTGATCAAATTAAAGCAACGCATAAGTAATTTACAAGATATATGTATAATTCATATTTTTTGAAAGATTTATATATGTATAAATCACACTTCTGGACATATTAAAATATTTATTTCTTTTTTTAATCAAGAAATATCGACATTACAAATGAACGATTTTTGCTGCATGTTCCGGTTAGCATCCATTACAAATACCAAAAAATGTAGCTTACACAAAATATAATACAAGGGAAAATTAGTTGATATGTTGCTTTTTCTTCAATTTTCCATATAAATCACAAATATTTCTTGTGCTTAAAGCATCCAACATAAAACAACGTCCACACCTTTACGCAGATTCCAAAATAGTTTTCTTTTTAGTTTTACTTTCTAGTATGCACAAAACTTTAAATGTAATTTATAATATATATACGGTTCTGCGACAATTGTCAGTACGAGAATAATAGTAAGCCAAGTTACTTGTTTTATTTTTAGATATTAATACTGGCCAATCTTTCCCGGTGATCGAATTATCCCAGATTTACCCAAATTTATGTATTTCTATGTCATTAAATGAAATTAATTAAATTAAATATTTTGTTATATTTTCACGTCTTTTCAAATAGGTACTCTATATGAATTTAAATTTTGTATCTGATATCGAAATGCTTTAAGTTTTTTATTTTTTGTAGATCAAATTATTCCAAGTCAAAATAAGAGATTTAATCTGTCACGGGGAAAGCAATAGCACGGGCTTGTAGTTTAGTTAGCAGGCACCCAATAATCCTCCAGATCAGCAGGAGGTGGGTAATTGATTCAGGCGCGTGTCCCTAATTGATTGAAATCATGTTTGCCACCCGTAGGGGCTCATAATGGACGAATCGTTACATAAAACCTATATATGTAACGAATCTGACACTTAAATAAAAGATTATTCAGTTAAACAGCCAATTGACAAATATATAAGATAAACATTTCCTGAACAACTTTAGCATGAAGATTTTGAGTAAGTATACAAATTAAATAATTTATGATACCTATTTCAGTTGCTTCAACTTAAGATTTAACTCAACCTTTTTACATCTTCAAGCAGATCAGAAAACTAAAAATTGAATTAAGTTTATAATTTATTTTATAACATCATGTATACACATTTATTTTATAAAATCGTGCAGTCTTAAGTAAATGAAAATGTAAAACTGTGGAAAGAAAATATAAATGTACAATGAAAAATATAAAACTGTAACAAGGAAAATTTTAATATTAAGTATAATCATTTTTGAAGAAGCAAACCTTTTTAAATTACAGAAACAGTAATACATTAGTTTCCGTTTTAGTGAAACAGTATACGATGAAAACTGCAATTCTAAAATTTAAAATAAAAATGGAGTTACATCAAGAAAGCTAAAATTGCACTAGAGTGGAAATATTCTAACAACAATATGTTAATAATACAGTATAGGAGGAAAAATTTTTAATTAATTTTATTTAGATTAGATAAGATTAATTATCTTATCTTTGATTAATTTTTTAACTTCTAAGATGTACTGTTGGGATTCGGGTGAAAGAGAGAGCGAGAGACGTATCACACCGAACTTATAAAAATTTATTTCGGACGCTCATTAGTTCGAACCTCGGATGCAACTTTAATAGTTCGTGTTTAATACAATGCAAGAATGGATCTACTGTCGACGCCCTGATACAAGTGAAAAAGCTGTTTTCTATGGGTGCGCTGTCTTATATCGCATAGAGAGGGTAGCGGTCGCCCTTAGTTTTGGGCTGAGTCAGAAGGACTTTGGTTTTGTGTTCGGGTTTCAAATGAGTAATTTGTTCTGTAGGGTGATCGCGGTTATCTGTTTCGGCATGATTAGGCGTGTATACTTAGGTTGGTCTTCTAACAGTACGTTTATGAAAGGTTACATGAAATATCTGAATACAAATTTACATGAAATTATTAATATATAATAATTTTCATTTACGTGAAAAAATTCTAAGATACGGTTTAACAGAAACCAGAAAAACTAGGAGAGATTATTTTACTAGAAAAGTTAGTCATAACGCGCATTATATAATACATGTAGCTTTATAATCATTTAATTATCAAGTGAAACTCATTTTTTAAATTAATGATTGTAAATTAGTAAATGGTATATAATTTGAGTTTTTGTACAACAATCGCTCATTTATACAGTGTTATATAACTATATGATCATTTCAATCTATTTTGTAACATTCGATTTTGTATTAGGTTGTCCCAAAAGTTTCTTCCGTTTTATTAAAAGGTAATAGGTACATAATATTTTATGTTTTATGATATATTATTATTTTATACAGGATTCATTTTGCGCTATATTTTCTCTCCATCTCTCGTTTAACAAATAAGGCTGAATGTTTATTTAAACATTGCTAGACGAAAGCATTGCGTGAAGATAACGGAAAGAACTTTCGGGACAACCTAATACAATCCTATACGAAATATACTAGTAATAATTAGATGTTTGTATCAATTATTTATGTTATTTAAAGTTCAATAGTATTTCACATAAGAGTTAATTACCACCAGATAAATTCTTATGTTATATAGACAATAATTTAAATAAAATTTTATACTAATTATATTATTTATTTGATACTTTCATCTTTATAATATTGCTAAAATCAGTGAATAAATTTATTGAGAAAATAATAATAACTGATCACATATAAATTATTTTTCCTTCATTTTATTCATAGCATAACAAGCTATTTGCATAGAATTTTAGTTGCCAATCTATGATTCATCGTTAATTCTGAAGATAATGGATGACAAGCGTAGTCTAATTATAGATCGTTTAACTAAAATTTTTTGTCACATCGCGTTTAAGTCGCATAGACATCATAAAAGTTCTTTAAACCACAATATATGGATAATTGAGCTATTGATATAAAAACAATTTATACATCTATGTTGATTTACTTAAAAATTGTTATTTATTGTCTTTACTAGTATGCGCATAAAATTTTGCCTACCTTCTCACATTCGCACGATTTTTCTGTCATTTGCAGCCATCTAATAAAAAAAGTTTTTGACATTTATCAGTATCGAGTGTACAACATCTGGCGATGATAAAAATTTCACAAATAAATTGTTTTCATAGCGAAACCAAGTTAACTTTGTGTTATTCAAATAGAAACATATTTTTCTTTCCATCGCAATACAGGGGATACTAAGACGAATTCGACGAGTATAATAGCATCATATTTTTATAAACATAAAACTATGGTTACTATAATGGAAGTAGAAATATTTTATTTTTTATCGCATTCTACTTTTCAACGGTGTAAACATAAATCTTGGGTTACAAAATGAAAACTGTTTCTAAGCAACGTTCTCTGTTTACGGACTAACGACAAATTTTCGTTTAGGCATCGTTGGTTTCCGAGGACTGACAGTATAAATTTCAAAAAATAATATCCTATAATCTATTAACCCTTTCGCTACGAAGGTCTCAGACAAAAAACGCGATCATTGTACTTACCAGTGACTTATGTCACATCATCTTGTCATAACGAGTCTTTGTGCTTTTATGTATTAAATTATCTACTTTACCATGTACGCAATTTTATTTATTTTTAAATATTTTATTTTAAAATATGACAAATTTAAATGAGCTCAGTGATTCTAGTATTAAATATTGAACTAATTAAAAACTATCAATTCAAATTAGCTATTAAAATTTAGATATCTTCTTATATCATAAATATTTCAATATTAAACAGAACCTAGAATAATAGAATTTATAATTGAAAGTGAAAGAACGATGTTAAATATATCAATCTTATTCATTTTTCAAACCTTTCAATCATAGTTTAACAAGAAAATAATTACATACTATGATTTAGAATACCAGTGAAATGTTTAACAGCTACGATACGAAGAAATGAAATGAATAAGAAAAAGATTGTGCTTCATCATTATGAAACCATTCTATGAATCATCGCAAGGAACACTCATCGAAAAATGTATAAAAGTTTTAAAAAAATATTTCAACTTTCACAATTACGGTTTAAGTTTTCCTTTTCATTGTTAAAAAATGATTTCAGGAATATTATAATGTGCATGCGCACATTAAATATTTACTGTAACTATATATGTATATTATTGCATCCTGGAATTTTCTTACAAAAATGAATTCGAACATCTATAATTTTACAATATTAAATAATCGATAACATAGCAAAATTTTTTAAAACTTGAATCCGTACTAAAATACGCTAAGCAAGCATAGTACACAAATTAACCCTTTGCACTCGAAAGACACATTTTTGCGATACTTATCCCGAGGAACAGAGAATGGATTTTGATGACTGCTTTCTAAAATATCGCACGAAGTAAAATTACCAAGCTTAAGATTCAATATTAGGTCTTGTATGATGTAAAAATACACGAAAAGTCGAAATAAAATAATTATATTACACGCGATTCGAGTCCCTGCATTAATCCAAGTGGTGAGTGAGAGTCACTTCTCGAGTGCAAAAGGTTAATCGATGATTGTTCTAGTGTATTTCTAAGAATATTTTTTTTGTTGTTGTTAGGGACTACCTTGACTTTTGACAAATATATAAAGAACTATACAGCAAAAACAAAAAAAGAAATTTACTTATTAGATCTTCCGAATCTCTGTATACGTCATAACTTAAACCACAACTTAACCGTTTGAGTCCCAAGGGGTATTGAAAAATCACTGTCGAAAAATCCCGAACAGCGCAACCGCGCTTTCTCTAAACGAGTACGAAAAGACCCAGGCGACGCGATAGCGCTTGTCTTAACACGTTGACCGCCACGCCGAAATCACATGTTTTGCTTAGGACGTCATGGCTCAGGACACCACAGCGGTAGATAGAAGATTTGATAAAAATTAGTCTCATTTTTGATCTTCTAATAAAAATTTTTAATCCTTGAATAGTGCACATTTTATTTCAAAGTATTCTCTAATCAGCGATGATGTTCAAAATTCATTAACTGTCAATGTTCATTCAACTTTTACAATTACAAACATTTGAAGCACTCCGGTCACCGATGACCACCGTGGCGCTACACGAGAAACAATCTCCGGTCACATATGACCACCGTGGCGGTCAACGTGTTAATCCACTACGAAGAAAAAAAATGTGTGTTACTCTCCATTTAAATTGTTCGTAACACAAAAAATATTTTTAATCTGTAATTCGTTATTTTATGAAACACATCTGTATTATTATGTACGCGTACTGTAAGTTTATAAATATTTCAAGTTTTGTTCGATAAAAATTATTGACAAGATAACAATGAAATACAAAATGTTTTATCTGTATTATTTACATTAAAAAAAGGAGCTGTGCGATATACGTCCGTCAGTAAATCTGAGCGCGCTACTTCGACAGCCGGTGACTGCACCATCAGTTGTCCACAGCGCTCGAAATGTACTGGCATTTTTCGACACAAAATCTGAAGAGCGCGATCGCGCTGCTTGGGACTCAAACAGTTTGTTAAAGACAGCGAACGACTTAATTTATGATACGGACGAACTCTAGCTATTTTTGAGAACGGTCATTTTCACATCTGGCATGTTATTAGTTTACGACCTAGAAACCGGCGAATATTTCGGTGTTTGTCGATTTCTGCTCAATAGCAAAGTGCCGTACCCTAAATGCTCACCAAGAACTGACGCACGTGTACTTCAGCTGCGACCTTCTGACACCGTCACATCTGCACCTACCTGACTTGGGACTGACATACGAACTCTGAGGGCGTGACATTGACCACCTCTCTTGACACCAGAATTTTCAACTGATTGGACATAGCATGCCTCCGACCCTCTTGGCGATGACACGCCTAACAAGGGTGTCTAATATTTAAAGAAAGTGACTGTTACGATTAGATTAGAACTATACAAGAACTACATTGGAACTGCATTAGAACTTAGAACTGCATTAGAATTATACAAAAACTGAACCAAGAACTGTACTAGAACTGCATCAGCAATCAGCTGATTTAACTATCAGAACTATTGTGAACTATTACACTGTGAACTTGTATTACCACTGAATTAAATATAGTATTTATATTATTGTTATAAATCGTGTTGGCATCTTTGATGCTATATAATCGACTCCACGAACACTGTGGGAGTCAACACGGTTAAGACTATAATTCCGAAAGGTCTCGATCGCCGATTGACATTACACCCTATGGATACGGAAACTAATGTCCGATAGTCAACGAAGATAACTATCATAGCGAAGACAATTAAAGGGATGCTTCAGATATAGACTCCGCCGATTTTGACGAAATTTCACGCAGTGATAGGTCCATATGTACAGTACCGGACAAATGAATTCGGACACTGACGTTTTTCTGTTTGTTTGTTGTCAAGGTACCGTCACGTATTTACGTCACTCACATATTTCTTTACCATTTTAAAATATATATTTTATACTGAAATTTGTTATATTTAATGCCCTACAAGTATTTTAATTGAGTTAATCATAATACAATGGAATCATTTAAGTATATTCAGAAATATCATTTGTCCGAATACATTTGTCCGGTACTGTACAATAAGCGTAACCGTAATTTCAGCCGCAGATATTCAGCCAGCCACGAGGAAACTACGCGTAAAATTTTGAAAAACTACATGTACGATAATCTGTGTCGCGATCCAAAGCAACTGCTTCTCCGTTGCGACGATTACCGTTGCGCTCTCACTAACTTAATACTGGGAGGGCGAGTTCAATTAGATGGTGTTTCAGATTGATATTTGAAGAAGTCAACTCAAATAAGCTGTATATTATTTAATGCGTAGTTGATGTTGAGTTGTACAGGTTTGCGATATTTCGCTGTATGTTGATGTTTTGGTGTTTCTTGGTGGTTTGTTTAACTATACTGATGGTGTTCTACGATGGTGGTGTGATAGTAACAGTAATACCGATCATGATAATAATGTGATGTTATGCTGATATTTAAATTCTAAAATATGTGGTACTGACTGCTGATTGGTGGAAGTTGGAAGGGAAAGGGCAACAAGGAACTGGAAATAAAGGTTGCTGATTTGTTAGAGAAAAAAGGTGATGAAGGGAGAAAGTGAGGGTAGAAGGAGTTTGAAGTAACTGTACACGGAGGAAAAACCCGGGAAGGGAGGAAAAGGTGTGAAAGTGACGAGGCTGAAGAGTTCGGTCTAGGATTTTATGATAGGTCTGATTTAATGTGTTTACGATGGACCGAACACTACATATTTAAAGTAGTAGAAGTAGTTGATTTTAGCTACTCCTTTTTGATTAAGAAGTTCTAAATTTTACATGTAATTTTCACATGACTTGCTGAATATCTGCGGTTGAAATAATGGTTACGCTTATTGTACACATAGACATATCATCACTTGTAATTCCGTCAAAATTGACGAGAGCCACATCTGAAGCATCCCTTGTAAATTGTATTAGTAACATCTGGATAGGCAGCATTCAATATATTAGTCATGACTGCATACGCAGTATTCAATGTATGGCACTGAAACTTTTTTATTAACATCTTGGAAAGTAATAACTGAAAATTTTACTTTTGGAGTTCATCCCTTCGCCCTCCCTCCCCTTCAAATTTCGTGTCGATCGACCACCGGACCTTTTCGGAACTTTATCCCAAATTAATTGTATAGATGTTGTATCAAACCATCCATCCGCGTAGCTATGATAAAAATTAAAAGTTACTTTACTATTTAAGAATTAGAACTTTAATTTTCAAGGAATCGTAGGGGATAAATCAGTCTTCAACCCCTATTTAACCCTGCTACGGCCGTTGAGTCATCTTGTACCCAATCGACTTTTACTTTCTTTAAAAAATTTCCTAATTTTTAAAAATATATAAAAAAATCTGTCGTCGATATGCGAATTTCCCCATTTCAATTTTATACTAACGACACATTTTTATCAAAATTATAAATTTTTCCGAATAAAGTAAAAGCACGCTTGGGTCGAAAAGAATTTGAGAACCGTAGCCAGGTTAACTGGAGAGAGATCTGCTGATGTACGAGGCGCGGAAAAATGAAGTGAAAATGAATAACTGATCAAATGTTTAACGGTCGTCTTTATTTCTCTCACTATTGACCCAGTCGAAACCTTGTCACTAACTGCCAATCGGTAACAATTCAAATGAGACATAAGTGTGCTGGGTTATGTGTGTGTGCAAGCAATACTGGGTACATCGACGTTTCTTTTTAAACCAGTGTTTTTCTCTAATGTTTACAGAATATTACCATAAATGTTTAATATTTAATATTTAATTAACATTTAATATGAAATTAATTTTGCACGATTATCCATTACACAATATTCAATTTAAAAAAAATCTTATCCCCTATCAAAAACGTATAGGTCAAAACATGTCGCTATTCAATTTCATTCACAAACTCCAATCGCCTTGACGTACTTAGGTAATCGAATTTCTGAGAGAGGGGAACATCAAATTTCTTCTTGGGAAGCTCTTGAGGCTTGGATGGGGGTGAATCAAAAATCCTATGCGTATGTACGCGTAATTCGATCCCCAGTGCAGGACGTGCTCCATCTACAGGACCAGCTTGGGTTACGCTTCATTGTGGTGTATTCTTACGGAACAAAACACCGTCAACCAGCATTGTAACTAACTGTGACGCGTACTCGATGCGAGTAAACGAAGGAGATTCGTCCTACGGCCGCAACCTCGAAATTCGGTGGGCTTCTTCCGTCCGGAAGTAAGCTCCTTAGTGAGAGAATTGAAACCTCTCAACATACAAATTGTTTTTTATTCGATTGAATTGTTTATTCCTTCGTTCTTATGTAAACAATGAAGTATTCGGATAAATCAGTAAAACGTACAAGTGGT
The DNA here is from genome assembly GCA_019453375.1 of Ctenoplectra terminalis. Lineage (NCBI taxonomy): Eukaryota > Metazoa > Arthropoda > Insecta > Hymenoptera > Apidae > Ctenoplectra > Ctenoplectra terminalis. Next base: position 4,878 of record SMSQ01020190.1, on the reverse strand, counting down.
AATACAATGTGAGAGTAGTAGGTAAAAAAAAAAAACATTGCTTATGATCTAACCTGGTATAAATGGTTAAATTTGTTATAATATATTTTGTAATATTATGAACTAAATAATTGGTTTCAAGTATTTGGATAAATCAGTAAAATGTACAAGCGGTAATATTAGGTTGGTACATATGAAATGCTAGAATATTGTTACATGTAAATACTTGTATTCCTGTTTCCACCGTATGATTGTTTATGAGATAACCTTTTATACAGTTCGATTGTCTATTATCAGAGTCATATTATATTCAAAATACTTTTTCCTAAATCGTGCATTTTTGCCACTTTTTAAAGGTTTATTTCAAGTATAAATTCTGTTGATATTCGTATAATTTTCTTATATGAACACAAACTTGAGAATAATGCTACAAAAATCACTGGGAACATAAACGGAGCGTTTAGACAGAATATTGTGAAGAAAAGAAAAGTTGAACGGTAATTCGCAAAATTCCGTTCTAGAAATTTTTTTACAAAATGAGTTACGTGATAGACCCGAAGCGTCAGTGGATAACGATGTATTGAAAGCACCGATGGAAAATAATTCACGTCAAACATCAGAAGAGCTTGCTCTAACAATGAATATTAATCATTCCGTGGTATTACATCACATTTTGTAAATTGGTAAGCTGAAAAAATGATACGAGGTTACTGTTATTTAGTAAGAAAATCCGACATTTCATATGCACCAATCTAATACAATGTGAAAGTAGTAGGTAAAAAAAAAAGAAATTTGCTTATGATTTAACCTAGTATAAATAGCTGAATTTGTTATAATATATTTTGTAATATTATGAACTAAATCACTGCTTTCAAGTATTCGGATAAATCAGTAAAATGTACAAATGGTAATACACTATGAAAGTAATAGGTAAAAAAGAATACATTACTTATGATCTAACCTAGTATGAATAGCTGAATCTGTTATAATATATTTTGTAATATTATGAACTAAATAATTGGTTTCATTGAGCAAGAAAAATCTATAACTTGGTAATTTCAAAAAAATAACCTTAACTCTTCGCCTTACTATCGCGAGTCACACTCGAGCGTAGATTATGGTCCAAATGTGATAAAGGTACCGTGTATTTATAACAAAGTTTAATTTTAACTTTAATTGTGGTTTTAATTTATGAGACCGAGAGGAGTTACCAAATACATATTATCCACAATGTCTTAATGTTTTACATTTGATACAGTATCAAAATAGTGAATAGCTATCGCTAATATTTGTATCTACTGAAGAAAGTGTAAGGCAAAGGGTTAAGAAAGATGTTCTACAAATCTTTTCCACACCAGCGAACAATGCCTAACGAAACCTGCATTTGTAGCGGTTCAACAAATCAATGTTAGAGGCATACGATCGTATCTGTACTATAACGTGGTCTTTGTTTTTTTAGTTGCGACAATATGTACTCTTACAAGGGTACCCTCCTCTATCTATCTCTTTTTGTCAATACGCTCTTTCCATCTTTCTTCGTGCGATGTGTCCCCTTCATCTTTCCGGTTTAATTTGTAAGTTTTCTTCGTCTTTCTTCTTACAAGGGACATCGCCCAAATGACACGCGCCGATTTTGATGAAATTTTGATACGTTATTGAATTTGAAAAAATATTTAACACGTATTTTTTTTTAAGTTAGGTTGAAAATCACATTTTTGCGAATATCTCGAAAACTATTTGGCGTAGATAAAAAATTCAAAATACAAAATGTGTGGTTTTGAAAGGCCAATTATATGGTAAAAAGAAATTTTTGAAAAATTCATTTGTTTATACAATTTTTTGCAAATTTTTTTTATAAAACATTGAAATATTCTCATAAAAACTTGTACACACAAACTATAGGTATAAACAACAAATATGGATAAATTGGAATGTTTAGTTTCACCCTTATAAATATATATTATTTCGTTTGAAGTTATACCCACGATTGGTAACGGAAGGCTCTTTCTGCGTGCATGATCAGTTTTTACGCATAATATTTTATTAATTAACTTGTATTACACATGATAAATAGTTTCTTGTGTCGGGAAAATTAAAATAGTAGGTAAAAATACCCGATATGATAATCCTCGTACGAAAAACCTAAGGGCGTCGGCTATGCTCGTGCGAAGCGTCGTCGCCTCATAACCGTGATTACAATTTCTTTCCAGTAAAAGTGATTGTTCGTTTAAAGTTGTTTTACGTTTATAAGAATGTGGCAGCCCTTGTTAGAACAAAAGTGGAATCGAAAAGCGTCGAAGAAGATATGGCCTTGACCAGCCATTTAGCCTGTACTTTAATCATACTACATACCTTTTTGTACTAAATAATTACATTGAAGGTAATTTACTCTACCTCTAAAAGCAACGGAGATATTTTTAATGCAAGATGTAAAGGGATCACCCTGTATACGCTATGATTATATCTATTCGTCCATTTTTAAGAAAATCATATTTCACGGTTAACAGAAGAGTAACTTGCCTTTTTTGTGTTAAGAATAGTTAGATGCAAAATAATAATTAATGTAAAAATATTAAAATCACAGCTAATTAAATGTTTTAAAATTGAAGTTTCGAGACGTAATAACTATTCGCAGAGTTATCGTACCTTATTATAGTAACACTTCGATATTTGCGTTTATTTGTCTCTAATATTTAGAAGAATTATTTTAAAGTGCAGTTATTATATAATCTATGTACTTTAGTAATGACCATAATTTCGCATTATCGAAATCGATCGTTTTAAGAAATATTATATTTATATATACATATAAATATATGAATATAAAATTATTTATATATTTTATTATGTAATTTATATAATTAATATTATATAAATATGTAAATATAAAAATAATATTTCTTAAAACGATCGATTTCGATAATGCGAAATTATGGTCATTACTAAAGTACATAGATTATATAATACAATAGGAATGCAAAATATTTCAACTAAGTCACTTTTGTTTAAAATGAAACAAAATGAAACTCGCATAAACATGAATTTCATCAAGCCAGTAAATACTTATTACATCTAATAAATTGATTCAACATCTAATTATCAATAGAATACGTAAACAGTGATTAAAAAATAGGTATTAATTGTTAACGTGTATTTAATAGCACTATAGGGAAAAATAGATAAAAATGAAACGTGAAAGTGAAACATTATTAATTACAAATATAATAGAAAATAGTAGATTTACACGAACGATTTATAATATGTTAAAAGTCCCTACCTATTTCCAATTAGTTACACGTGATAATGCAATTAATAATGGAATTTTAGCTCTCCGAAGAAATTTTCATCATTAGAGTCTTTAAATTTATAAAACAGATTTTTCTTTCAGAACATTGCTTCCATATTCTCAATAACAATGAAGATATTACCAACACAATTTTCGGCGAACGCTCGACCATAGATCTTAAATTCCTACTATCCTGCGGTTGCTTTTCCCAGATTGCGTTTATCCACGTTTCCTCAAGCTTAATTAACCGTTACATGCAACTATGCAGGTGGAATTTATAGATTAGAGAGGACCACTTTCAAAACTTCCAATTGAACTATGAGTAGTGTTAAAATCATCTCTTTCCAGGCTGCAAATTTTCTACGAAATTTTGGAAATAGGAATTTCAATTTTCGTTCAATAGAAACTTAGAAGTTTCAGATAAAGCATTTGCGAATATCTTGTAAATTTCTGTACTTTTAAGCTGTTCATTTTGCTGTTTTCATTTCTTCTAGCGACTCAGAGGCGACAATAATTGTTTTATCAATTTATATCCTTCTTTACATTTTAGATATTTCAATGTTACATGCATTTTAAAATACTTTCTCATATTTCAAACGAGTCAGTGAAATTAATTGAAAAATATCTTATCCTCGATAAGTCTGAATTCTTACGTATTGCTTGTATTTAGGATTCATAATACAGCATTGTGTTTAAAATTATTATTTTTAATTCGGTCCGTTTCTAGTAGATATAAAACTGAGCCAAACGAGAAAATCAGCAGTGATAAAGATTTTTATGCTCTTCACTTACGGAAACCATTGTTTAACGCTAGAACTGCCGAACTAGACAAAATGACTGGTTCGTAATTTCTTATAAGAATTTTATGATTTTACAATGATATATTTTTGGGAGATTTTCTATGACTTTTTGTAAAAAATATGTACAAAGAACTGTTACCCTTATTATATGTACTTTTTCAAATGCCTATGATTTTTATTTCTTTGATACAAATAAGTCTACTTTAATCGCCGGTAGTTCTAGTCTTAAAGATGCACACAAACGGACCGATCTCTCGTCAAATTATAAATTTTGTGTATATCTGTTGAAACTTCCAGCACTTTTTCCGATCATACTATTCAATAAAGATTTAAATAAATTCTCATCAAGTATCATTAGCAATTAGCAACAACAACGTTCTTAACCAAATCTAATTTAAACAACAAAAACACTAGGAAGTAGTGTAAGCCCCGGTGGCCGATCGACACGAAATTTACAGAAATGGAAGGAGAGGGAAGGTGGACCCTAAATATAAAATTTTAGCTTCGGCCAATTATTACTTTTTAAGATATTAATTAAAAACTTTCAGCGGCATACATTGAATACTGCGTATACAAACTTAACTAATACATTGAATGACGCCTATCCAGATGCTACCAACACAATCATTTTCGTTGTAGTAGTCATCGTCGTCAATTGTCGAGTAGCCAAGAATGTTATATCAATATCGGTGAAATAAACCCACAGATGTGAGTTATATCGTGGTACATTTTAATTTCGATAGTTGAAAAATGTAATCATTAGTTATTGTTTATGCGTCAGAGCGTCGAGGGTTGTTTTCGCGACGATTGACT